>JAAOIU010020820.1:0-11155 GCA_018107765.1 Hypogeococcus pungens | reverse complement strand
CTAATTAATTCAATCATTTCCTCGTAAAATTACCATCTCAACTCAAATGAATTACTAGATAGCTCTTTCTACGAATAGAATATAACGTGCTTTCATAAAGTGAATTCTTCAACATGTTAAATTAGTCTTCTCTAAGTTCGTCCACCTATTCCATATTGTGTGACGGTGTTATCTCTTGAAAAAAAAAATGCCAAGTTCGATGCTTTTCGGAATCAACACCGATGGTAAAGTATACGGATTATCGACAAACGGCAAAAAATGGCGTGAATTTCCCTACTTAGGATTGGAATTCAAGAAAATATCTTCAGTTCCGAGCTTCCTTTGGGCATTAGGAGGAGACCGACAGATCTATTTGCATGTGCACAGTCTCGACATTCCGATCAGAATCAAAGAAGAAGTATACGAAAATGAGAGATGGTTCCCTATCGAAGGATTCGGTAAAAGGTTATTGCCAACTGATCGATATCAATGGTCCAATAGAGATGGAACTGTAGAGAGGAAGAAAGAAAACATTAGGTTACCTTCGATGGCTTGGCAGTGGGAGAGTGATTGGCAACTGGAGCTCACTTTAGATGGATATCCATTGGACTTCGATGCAAGTATTTCCTTTGTGGTATTATTCTTGAAATGTAGTCTAGAATTCATGCTGAAAATTCTGTCACAGGGTTGGACTTACGCGATAGATTTCCCTGCTTCGTATTCACCTACTAAACAATGGTCGTCTTGCGTTAGACGTCGTAAATGGTACCGGTATCGTCGTTATGGTGCCATGTATGCTTGGTGTGCTATACCTCCACTTCATAGTGATCCTACCAAGGTATTATTTTCTCGTCGCAAGTTACCCGTTACGTTTTCGTTTGTCGAATTACTGTAACACGTGTCGTTTTAGGAACCATTTATCGACGTTTGTATCGGCGGCTATAGTAAATTAGATGAAAATAAAGGGATGCTTTCAGTATGGGCTGTGACCGTCTACGGACGAGTATGTCGTATTTTCGCTCCGTAAAATTCTCTCAACTCGTGACTACTCATTCTTATCAATTCTTTCATTATGACCAGATTATGTTTCGAAACGGAGTCAGTACAGAATGCCCCGATGGAATTCGCTGGCTCAGCGTTTCATCTCCAAAAAATTCGGAAGTTAAAAGTGCCAGCTGTTCGGCCATCGGCGTCTTATGGATCGTTCTCGAAGACGGCGGAGCTGCCGTCAGATATGGAATCACTCCTCAATGTCTAACCGGTTGGTTGCCTAAGTTAATAAGAAAACTTGTCGAGCTCTCCGTTCATTTGTCGCGATTGCAGGAGAAAAATGGCTAGAAGTATCTCCACCGGAGTCTAAGAGTTTGAAACTGGAACAAATATCGGCCGGATTGAATTCAGTCTGGGCTATGACGAATGATAACAGGGTGTGGTTTCGAAAAGGAATCCGTGTCGATAGAAGTCATGCTAGCGAAGAACTTGTCAAAGGGTCTGGGTGGATTGAAATGGTCGTCGAAATGATCAGCATATCGGTATCTCCACATGATCAAGTTCGTATTCCTCGTTTTTCGATAATTAACCATTTCCCATCGTTACCTTTAAAACTCCGCCCTTTTTGAAGGTATTCGCTGTTGGTAAAAAAGATAAACGAATTTATTACCGGACTGGAGTAGACGGTACTGAATTAACCGGTCGTAAATGGCGTCTGATCGAAGCACGTACCCAAATGAATCTTCCCAACAGCGAACGTAGCAGCTTATCCTCGTTACATGTAAGAATACTGGTCCTAATTTATTCAATATTGGTCTTTCTAACCGTCGATATTATTTTGCAGAACGATAGCGGTAATAGTAGCATGACTTCTGAGAACGCCGACGAAAAAACATCAAAATCGGCCCCTCCTTATGCTAAATTCGACTCCATGTTATTAACCGAAACCTTACAATCAAACCCAACCGAAAAGTAAAGATTTTTTCATTCCTTTCTCCTTTCTAGACGTCCGCCAATTTGATTACTATTCTAGATACGAGATCGATTCATCGCACAGAATGAAATCTTGGAGTCCGAACGAAGTTGGCGGTTCGTTACTGGCCATGGAAGCTCTGCCAGGCAGTAATGATTATAGCCTCGATATCGACAGTCAGAAACAGGTGTTTAGAGAGAAAGACGACCTTTCGATTGGTTGCCAAAGACAAAAGACGTTATGGGGATGCGTTTGCGCCGGAGCTGTGATACTTGATCCGCTCAACTTACCAAAATGGTAAATTTAAATTCATATTTCAAGACTGCTACAGCAATTTTGATCAATATTGACCATTTTTAAGGTTCGTAGAGGAGTCTGTAATCGACGAATATGACGAAAAAGAACCCTGGAGGAGTAAAATACTGATGAAGCTGAAAAACAGAAATTTATCCGAATCGAAAAAATTTTCCAACTACGAAAGCGCCATCGAAATGTAATTCAAATTTTGTTTTCACTCGAACGAATCAGTCTGTTATTTTTTCTTAATTTTTTTTTTCATTTTTCAACTCCGCAGTACATCTTGGATAAAATCAGGAAGGTTTAAAATTCACCTTCCCGGATCTCAAGTGCTAGTCGAATGCCTCCTAGAATTAGAATGGATCGAAAATAACGCCACAGGTCCAGATTCTGGCACCTTATCGGTCTTGTCGTGTAACAAGGAAACTTCTCTGGTGAGCTCAATCGTCTTCTAACCGTTATCAGCCCTCTTATTGTCTTGTAAATCGTTCTATCGTCTTCCAGCTGCAGCTAAGCTTATCGGAAATCACGTGTATTTTAAATCGGAGCGAACCAGGCCAACCTTGTTTTACAGTGAACACTGCTAAGACTGTTGAAACCGATACGACACCTTTGACTTGCTTCTTCTCTTCGGAAAATGATTTCGAAGACTGGTTTCATTGCATATCAACAGGTTTCTGATACATTTCTCGCTTCTAGCTCCGTTCAAATGTTGTCTATTTGGTTTTCTGACTAATTTTTTTCCTGACTTTAGTCTGCAATCAGGTGAACGGTGTCTCTGAAGTGCCTCACGAGAAATCTATCTGGTGTACTACGGGACTAGGAGACATTTACGTTACCGATGCCGAGCTACTGAAGGTGAATTTAACTAAAATTTCCTCGAAATAACTATATTACGTTGCTTGTCTCGTACTAATACGTAATCTACATCTGTAGAAAAATCAAGCCACCGAAAATGGCAGATTTGCCAAAGAATACAACGTTAAAAATTTCTTCGAAGGCGTTAAACTATCACTTCTAAACGGATTTCCAATCAATAGTGAAATTACCATAAACGGTTACGTTCCTGCCGACGCAGATAGGTATTTCTCTCTTCAGAAAACGCTCATTCGGATGAAGAACACCTTTGATGACGTTGCGTGTATTTTTTGTAGATTTTTTATAAATTTAGTCTGCGGTACAACCGAAGACATCGTGTTCCATTTCAATCCCAGATTTATCGAGCAAAAAATAGTCAGAAATAGTAACATTGGCAAGAGGTGGGGCCCCGAAGAAACCGAAGGAAAGTTGAATATCTCACCAGGATCCGATTTTACCATCACCATTTTATGTTTAGAAAAGAAATACAAAGTACGTTGGTTCTGCATGTTCCACTCTCTGACCTGTCCTTTTTTTATATTATTATTATTCATTTCGTTTTTGGTCAGGTGTTCGTAAATGGGCTCACTTATACGTATTATCAACATAGACTTTCTTCAGAAATTATCACCGATATTCAAGTCGGTGGTCAAGTCGACGTGTTCAATATTTTATACGAAACTGATAAGGTAACGGTTAGAAATTGGCCTCAGTAACGACTGATTACTCGACCGATTTTACTTTTTAGGTAATTCTGAATTTACACGAATTAACATGGAGGAAAATCGAAGGAAATTTGCACAAAGTTGAGACGTGCTCGGCAGGAATTACTTGGGGTCTCGGTTACAACAATGTGCCTTGGATTTATACCGGCTCGTTGCCTAAGAATAGCTTAAACTCGGGTATAGAAATCAGCCTCGATCAAATTCGTTCCTACTTTACGGATTAAATACTATTTTGATAAATATCCTCGCGTACAGACGGCGATAGATCTTCTCTGTCTAAATTTACAATGACGAATGCCAAAGACGTGTACGTATACGAGAACCAGCGCTGGAATCCACTTACAGGCTTCACTACTCGTGGATTACCCACAGACAGATACATGTGGAGCGACGAAACAGGCAGGGAGAAACTATCCAAGGATGGTATCAAGTTGCAAACCCACTGGCAATGGGTAATTGACCCTGTCCTATCTACGCTTTAGTTATCGTAGAATCCAACCTACCAACGAGTATAATTACAGGCGAACGACTGGCAAATTGATTACAAAACTGCGGGCGGTGTTGATCAAGATGGATGGCAGTATGCTGTCGACTTTCCGGCATCCTACCATCCTCATAATAATATTACCGATACGGTGCGTCGTCGTAGATGGGTTCGAACGTGCAGAATCGTCGTACCAAACAGTCCCTGGCAGGAAATAGGCAATACTAAATTGAAAGACGTTTCGTTGAGCGTAAGAACTGATTTAATCTCTCAGTAGCGGAGGTGATTTTAACCTAAAAAAAAAAAAAACATTCTTATTTGCCAGCAAAGCTGGTGCTAGTATTGCTGAAAATTGAGATCTTTTGCTAAATTTTTCATGAGCCCCCCTCGCCCCCCCCCCAAAAAAAAAAGATAGGGTTTCCGCAAAGTGTTTTCCAATTTTTTCAAAATTCTTATTTTCTCAATAATTTTTGCACCTTCAAAATATTTGATGTTTCCAAAATATACAATTTCCTCAAAATTTTCAATTTTTTAAATGTATTGGGGTTTCTAAAAATTTTTGGCTTCCTACAAAATCTTTTGATTTTAAAAATTTTCTATTTCTTCAATAATTTCAATTTTTAAAAAAATTTTAATATTCACAAAAATTTCAAAAATATGTTGCTCTTTAAATTTTCAATTTTCTCAAAATTTTTATTTTTCTTAAATTTTTTGGTTTACCCAAAATTTTTAATCTTCTCTAAATTTCTATTTTTCGTATAATTTTTAGTTTTCTCAAAATTTTCAGTTTTCTTAAAATTTTTGGCTCCCTCAAAAGTTTCAATTTTTTTCAATTTTTTAAAATTTTCAATTTCCTCAAAATTTTTAATTTTTTTTAAATTTTTAATTTCCTCAAAATTCATTATTTTTAATTTTCTCTGAATTTTCAGTTTCATAAAAATTTTTAATGTTTCCAAAATTTTTAATTTCTTCAAAATTTTCAATGTTTTTGAAATTTTTAGTGTTTTCCAAATTTTCAATTTTCTTTAAATTTTCAGTTTTTTCAAAATGTTCAATTTTCTCAAAAATTTTAATTTTTTTTCAAGTTTTAATTTTTTCAAAAATTTTCAATTTTTCAAATCTGTTGGATTTCCTCAAAATTTTTGACTTTCTCAAAATTTTTTAATTTTTAAAATTTTTTTTTCAATAATTACTATTTATAAAAAATTTTCAATATTCACAAAATTTTCAAAAATGTGATTTAAAAAAAAATTGATTTCCTCAAAATTTTTAGTTCTCTCTAAGTTTTCAATTTTCTCGAAAAAAAATTTTCCTCAAAATTCAAAATTTCTATTTTTCTCAAAATTTTCAATTTTCAATTCTTTATTGTCTTATAATTCTTACTGATCTTGAAATTTTCAATTTTCTCATTATGTTCAGGTTTCTCTACGTTCTCAATTTTAGAAATTTTAGAAAAATTTTCGATTGTCCTAAAATTTTCAAATAGGTGTCTTGAAAATTTTAATTTTCTCAAAATTTCCTAGAAATTTCTCTCTTTTTTTCAAAAATTTCATTTTTTTTATAGAACCCTAATTTTCTCAATGATTTCAGCTTTTGCAGAATTTTAGATTTTTAAAAAATTTTCAATTGAAAAAAAATTAATATACTGAAAATTTTTAGTTTTTTAATTTTTTTTCCAAGTTCTCAGTTTTCTTATTAATTTCTATTTTTTNTTTCCAAAAAAAAAATTTAATTTTTTTTTCTCCCTCAAACTTCCTCTCTTTTGCCTCGACTTCATTCGCAGAGTTAACTTATTCGATGTGCTGATCGTATTTATGAACTCTCAGGTACTGGATAACTCATCTAGTCCAAAAACTATCGCCGTTTGGGGTGTTACGATCAACGGAGAGGTATTGTACAGGAATGACGTTACTACAGAATGCTGCACCGTACGTATTCCTCCCTTCTCAATCTTCTACGTAAATCTAAGTGTTTCTTATTCGATAACAATCTGATCGAAATCAGGGTGAAAAATGGCAGCACGTCGAGATCGACCAGTCGATCAGGAGCATCAGCGTCGGAGGTACTAGACAAGTTTGGTGCTGCGGTGATAATGGAATTTGTTTTTGGAGATTTGGCATCAGTACTTTTAATCCTATTGGTACTTGAACCACTCTATATGTTGAAATCATCGACATTTTCCCTAAAATAATCTGAAATTTATTCGAAGGTGAGAACTGGCAGTATGTGGAACCGATCGCTGGTTGTTTCTTCCATAAAGTAGCCGTTGGGAAGTGGACAGTTTGGGCGCTGGACGCCAAAGGAGACTTATACATTAGGAAAGAGATAACGCCAGTTTTTCCCGAAGGTACTCACTGGCGAAAAGTTCAAAATAATGGTAATTTTTTATCGCTGTAACACACGCGTCTCTGATCAGTTCGATTTAAATCGAGTTTTCTTCGACAGATAATCATAAGTTTAAACACATTTCGGCTAGTGAAGAATTTATTTGGGCTGTTACCCAGGAAGGGGTGATTTGTAGAAGAATAGGAATCAGCGAAGAATACCCAGAAGGGTTGTCTTGGATTTATGGCTTATCTGTACGTATTTTCAAGTGCGAGTTTGTGATTTTTTTGTACTTAACTTCCGAAAGGTTAATTCGATGATCTCCATTTTGTAGGGTGATTGGTTGTATTTGAGTGAAAAATGAAGATTCTGATCTCTACAATTTGCATTTAAATCGCGTCGATTTCATTATTTCAAAGTTTACGTTTCATTACTTTCCTTTTAACTGTGTTTTAATTCTACAAATGGTAATTTTGCTGTGATATTAATTTCATGTTTGTTTTTATTTTATTTTTTTAGCCCAAGGCGTATTCTTTCATTGCTTTTATCGAAACTATTCCATAATGCATTTCAAAGCTTTTGAGTGAGGGACGTTAATTGTTGTTTTCTTTTTGTACTTACCTACCTATTAAATTTATCACGTAAAGATATTTTTCAATACGGTTTATCAATTTTATTCTATTCAATATTTAATGGTTTCGTGTTTACCAATCATCAAAAGCGTTGAACTTTACTCGTAAAAGAATTACAACTCGAAAAATTTACCGTTCTCATAAATTTTTATTGCGATGGAAAATCAAGATGATACGACACGCTGTAAATTACTCGCCCAAGTATTGCAAAACTGCGAAAAAGAGTTGCAAAAAGAAACCCTAGACTTTAATGGCTACAAGAAAGAACGAGAAGAACAGGAGAAATATATACAGGAAGCCATAGCGGAAGAATACAATAAAGCACTCGGTAAGAGTGATTTATTTATAACTTTCGTATCTAGCCAACTCGACTAAGTATTTCCATTATCAACCACATTACCTACCCAGTCTTGCTCCCTTCATTATCTAGATAAAATTCGAAATTCGTACGAAGCATTAGTGCAACGTGTGAGAAAAGATCTCGATCAAGCTTTACTCGAATATCATACCAAGACCGAGCTCATGCTAGATCAACGAATGAACGAATCGTTGAGGGACATAGAATTAGAAATGTTGGATCATTATAATAAACTCGTTCGGCAAAACGAGTCTTTGGACAGGCAGTTTGACAAAGAACGGTGCGAGGTAAAAAAATGAACTATTCATTGAGCAAATTAGTCAACTAAAGATACGATGTACATCGATATCTTCGATACTTATTATGAACGCTCTGGTTATCTCTTTTCGTTTAGGTTGATAAGTTGAGAATGGATCTGCTAAATATTAATACCGAAATTGAAAAGTTAACGAAACCTAAACAAATAGTACACGATGAGAAAATGGTCTTTGCCCAATTCCAAATCGATCAAATTTTAAATAAAAACACGGAGATCGTTCAGTTGTACGACAGATTGGTACGTGCGATTAATAATCCGTCGGTTAATATTTGTTACATTTACTGAACCAGTCATTCGACACGTTACAGTCGCAGAAGTTGTCGAATAAAATTAATCAAATAGAAGAGGATATTGAGCGAATGGAACACCTATGCAATTATTTGCAAAACAACGATATCGTAAATAATTTGCGAACTTCAACACCTCATCCTCAGGTTGATCGTTCTACTCAGTCGAACGGACAAAATATACGCGCGAACGAAGATACTTCTATCGATTACGAAGCCGTAGATTAAAATTGAGAAACTAAAATTAGAGTTTTGTAGTAAGCCAAGACCGTCGAGTGCCTGTTATTTCTATTCTACTTCAGTCTCCTCCGTTGCAGTATTGAAATTTAATTCATTTCCGTTTTGTGAATAAGTAGTTAATGATACGTCAGCTTCTTCAGAAGAAAAATCACCTGTGAAAACATTGAAAAAGATTCATAAACGTTGACATTTTTGGCTGGTTAATTAGAGCCAGTTGACTCGTAGTCGTAATTATCATCAATATTATCGCACGTGATATTAAAAATAACGAAGCATGGCAGTGTTATTAGGTATTATTCTTGTGAAATAGCCAATTTATTTCTATTGAAAATTAAAACTTCAAACTAATTGTGAGAAAAAAGTGGAACTTTTACAAGATAAACAAAAATGTAAACGAAAACGCACCAGTGGCGGTTTATTTTACCAATTGTTACCTACTTTGTAATCAGGTGTGACAATATAACGCATGAAAATGTATCGAAAATATCAAAATTCTTGATACTTTTCTCCTCTAAACTAATTAATTAGGTTTAAAAACGATTTATTTTCTTTAGTTGACTAATTTTATTAATTTTAAAGCGAATTGATCACATTTCCGCGAACATTTGGTCAACGAACAATTTCCTGTCGGCCATTTTGTCGTCTTCAGCGCGCACGACTGCTTTCCATGGACTCGGTATTTTCATGAAATTTATTTCGTATTTTGTTCGTACGCTGTAGTCCTTTTTGTACGGTCATTGTGGTTCAACTCGAATTAATGTACGTCGAATCTGTGATAAAATATTATAGAGTTGCGCTGTAAAATTTTGTAAAATTAATTCGAATTGAATATTTTTTACATGTAACGAACAGCCAAACTACTCGCTGCCCCGATGGTAATTATTCGATTGTATTTGCGCGTGTAAAAAAATCTCTCGTTCGCGTATCTTTTTAGCTGTTCGTCAATTTCCAAATGGTGTAGTAATATAATGCAAATGTTGAATGGAAAATAGTGAATTTCGCTCGTGTTTCGTTAAAATGCCATCGTCGTCAAATTATTTCGGTATTTTCGAGTTGTAGTGAGGTTTAGTGATACCAACAGGAGTAAGATGGCTGATTTGGAGGCTGTGCTGGCTGATGTCAGCTACTTGATGGCTATGGAAAAGAGTAAGCTGGTACCAGCTGCCAGAGCCAGTAAAAAAATAATATTACCCGATCCGAGGTAAGAATATTTATCGATTGTGTTTCAAAAATCGTTCAGAGAAAGTATTCGTCTTGTCGCACGAATTGCTGCAGACGTTTACGTCGTCGTGTGTTTTGTTTACAAACTTGTAAACTACGGTTCGATAAAACCAAACGTACACGCGAATGTAATCGTCGAGTTTTGGCCGAATAGCGATATTCTTATCAAAAAACGTACAGGATTACCATTACCGGAAATTAGTAACGAACGTGTCGAGTTTGTTCTTGCTCATATCAAGTTCACGTGTGTGCTGTCGTCGAGTTAACGAATTTTTTATTTCATCGTATCACCTTCGTTGGTCGACTAACTAACTCGAGCTCACGTCGTGAGAAATTCCAAATTTTTGCCTGTTTGCGTTGTTGCTTCGTTGTACGTGAATTCTCGTAGAAATTTCCATTTTTTTTTTCGCTCGCTCAAATTGGACGATGCGAAATTTGAAGGTTAAGAACTAATCGAATAATTCGTCTAACGCCCACTTCCATATACATACTAATGTTCTATCGCGATGGTGCTGGTTTATGACGTGTACAACGTTTTTTTATCGTATCACGCTAATCGTGTATTAAAAAATATAAAAAAGAGGGTTTGACAATCCGCGCCTGATACACGCGTTTCAATGAACCCTATTTGTTTTTAATGCCTGTTCGGTGTTCGTTGTATTCCAATCCTACTTCTCTACTGTTGCCCTTTCTGTTTCGTCGTGAGACTGGTACTATCGTTACGATCGCATCTCAAGTTTTTGTAGGAATGTTGCATACGAGGAAGATGTATTTTTGTGTGAATTTGTTTTTCCTCTCAGTCGTTCCTCTCTGTCCAGCAAACAAAAGTTCAGGGTGAACTGGTATCATTGAAAACCAGTCCAAGTTTTAAATTTACATAATGTCAAATTGTGCGTTCAGTTCAATTCAATGTTTACCTTAAACTGTTGCGAATTCGATGTCAAAAAAAATCCTACAAATATTACGTACCTTTTGCTGCTTCGATGTACCTTTAATAACTCGAAATACTCGAGTAATTATCTGGATTTTATATCGAGTTCTCACGCCTCGCGCGTCGCGTCTCTCACTTCATCGTGCACATGTTGGTCGTCGTTAACCAATGAAGAGATACGTATGTAGTATTTTTTTTCCAATTCCATGTCCCTCGCCTCTGTGTCTATACGTATCTAACTAGGTATACTACGTTCGTGTACGTACGTACGTACGATTCTCGTATGTAATTGTTTTCATACTTGGTCATACTAGTTTCGTAGTTGATTGATATCGGTTTTTAATTGCTCGACGACTAATGGCTGACTCGATAGCGTAGTATTCTGTCATGGTTAAATTTTCGTTCCTCGTTGCATCGTCATATGTGTTTCCTATTTTGGTACCTCTTTTGTTTTCCGACCTGTTTGTGGGATGTAGAACGAATCGTCGTTGCGGATAATGCCCTGTACCAATCGGCCAGATATGGTTCACGATAAA
>JAAOIU010020659.1:0-12137 GCA_018107765.1 Hypogeococcus pungens | reverse complement strand
TCCCCTCGTCGACAACGGTGGTACCACAACAACTGTACAACCTGCAGGTACCTGAGCATTTTACAAAAGACCGGATCAAAGAAGACAGACGAAAGCACCTTCCACAAATTATATGTACACCACTACACTAGCAACACAACACTAAAAAAAAACCACTCCTAGTCTTTTTATTAGAACAAAACTGGTATCATAGGACAGGGAACCTACAAATCGTATAAGTTGTAGGGTGCTGCACTGGCACCAGCATCGCCGTCATCATCGTCAAAACGATAAGGATACCAGCACCGGCTTCGGCTGTACAACTCGTATACAAATACATACACCAAACTACATACGTCTGTCATATGGTTCTTATCACGCCTCCGTGTCTTCCTGTTAATTTACCATCTCTTTATACAACGGGTATGTCGAATTAACATCCTTGATGGCTGGCTTCTTCGTACGTGAATAAATTCCGATGCAGTGGTATCGCTAAAATTGGAATACCTAATTTTTTACTTCAGTCTGAAACAAGTGCGATAGTAGAAGACGAAGACGAGGTCGACAAAGCTATGTCTCTATCGTTGTCTCTGGTATGGTCTAGGTACAGTGCACCATTTTCATGGTCATTTTCACAATATTCTAGTTTCGTTATGAGAATCAACTTTTAATATGATCCGTATTCGTATCTGGAAAGAATATATAGGCTCAGCTCTTAATCGCTCATACACACCGGATGAGCTAAACCGTAGTCAGATTCGCCACTAGCGATAGTGATACCGTACTGAGGTAGAAATAAAAACAAACGAAAAAAAATTCATTTTTAAAAATAATAAAAAATATCCAGCCTTACGTCCATCGATACATTCGCATCGAAATAAATAATTCCTAAACCCTCGCCGTGGGTTCAACAAAAAATAAAAACGTCCACAACGTTAGAATCGCGTGAACTATAAACTCGTATCATAATCCGCAATCAAATACACCCTCGTATATAAATATTTGTACTTATTACCGCAGCTTGCGTAATAAAACACGGTTGAAATACACGTAATAATTCGATACACCCCCTCCGTAGGCGTAGGGAGGAATTCCGAATGCTCCGTAGAAATAATGACACGAACGAATGTTAACATTTTCATTAGTAGTTGAGGGTTACCTACGTGTATTCCACTAATCTAGTACTTTTTTATTCTGAAACCAGAGCTACGAATACCTGGAATCTGGAATGTTACCGATTTCGTCTTACTGCGACGACGTACCTGTCGCGTATTCCTTCCAGCAGAGACTGCGAAAAAACCTCAGTCAACATTTCCACTCAATATATCGTCTATCTCTGTTGCTGCGTTGAAATTTTGCAAATACCACATCGAGCTGAACAGTTTCGGAAAACCTACCGATACAGCATCAAGCAACGCAGCTACCACCTACGCTGAATATGAAAACCAAAGAGCGCAAACTCAATACCACACCGAATCTCCCGATGTTAATTTTAATTTTACCCCCACTGCGAACAAATAATGCGTATTTTAAACGTACACAAACATAAGCCAACTCTCGACATTTTGATGTATCCAATGAGGTGGTAAATTTACACTGGAGGATTTGTCGGATGGGGAAAAAAAACACTAAATTCCCTCTCTTTTTCAAGTATATTATACGTCTACTGTGTGCTAAGATAGTATCTATCATTCCATCAGACGAACCTACACAACATGCTCTGAAGCGATGTGTACCGAAATTATCACATTCGCTAGAACAATACAGTAATACAGACCTAGTTAATAGGAGCGTTAATATTCGCGCCTCGAGATTCTCCTTCTCTTTCTACTAAAATATCATGTTCCAGGTACTCGTCCAGTAGTAGGTATTCGCCTTCGTGCAGCATCGAGGAAAAAATATCGAGAAACAACAGACCCACTTTCTCTAGCAAAGTCTAGACTTCGTCTCGCTGTGCCGGATTTTTATTTAATCAATGCTCGAACTGCAACCACAACTGTAAATAACTGGCCTAGATAGGATACATTCGTCTACCTAAGTTTATATTATGATAATTGCCATCCTTCCTGGGGTTTTTTTCAAAGACAATTTTTTTTTTTTAACACACAGACAAAATGGAGATTTGTAGTCGTCTCGAGTTTAGTAATTATAAAACAATGACACTGAAAATTCTTAGCTGAAAAAGATTCAGCGATTTGGTCTTATCAAAATTTTAACCACTCGTCAGGCTGTACCCTACGCTTCATTAATCGTCCCAATGAAATTCACTTACGAAGACCTCGGAGCTACGTACATTGGAACTATGTGCAGTTGGGCATCATTACTGGACACAGTAGGATGATAAATTTGACTTGTTAAATGCCTACATATATGATTGTGTGCGACGAGGTACCAGTCTCAAACGAGCTATTATTTCCTTCATTGGCTCGTAAATCTTTCACAAAAGGAATCTTTTGTTCGATGCAGACTGAAGTGAAATGAAGACACCGGATCATTCTGGGGTTCTGCATTGTTCCACGCTGTCCGCTGGTCAAGCGAATACGCCGCGCCGTCACCGAATAGGATGATTTTCG
This sequence comes from Hypogeococcus pungens, assembly GCA_018107765.1. Taxonomy (NCBI): domain Eukaryota; kingdom Metazoa; phylum Arthropoda; class Insecta; order Hemiptera; family Pseudococcidae; genus Hypogeococcus; species Hypogeococcus pungens. Next base: position 9,585 of record JAAOIU010020659.1, on the reverse strand, counting down.
ATGCAGGAAATCGTCATTGAAACAATGTTTTCTCAAAATGGTACCATCTTCGATGCATAAGTACGAGCAGAACGTTCGTTCAGTTTAGGTTTTGGTGTCACTGTTCAAGGCTTCAAGGCCTCGATTTCAGCCATAATCCAGGCAATAACTAGATTTCAGATTTCATTCGTAAGGATCGCTACATACGGATGCGGCTCGCATCCTGGCACACTTTCAGCGTTCTTTCTTTACCCTTCTATCGATTTATGACCCCACGATTACCTTCGTCGAGCAAGTTGCGTAATATTATTCAAATTTCGTTCGAATGAATCATTCCACCGCATCGGGCTGATCTCTAAAATTGGATGAATTGCGCCAGCTTCTCCGTATCCATCATTTTGCATTTACTCATACAAATTGACTGTAATTTGGCACTGCACTTTCTTCTTGCTGTTTCTGATTCGATAAAATTCAACTCCGGCGAATTATTTTAACCTGCTCGTAAAGTCGATCGTTAAACAAGGCATTCTTTTTATTAGAAATTAAACTATCATTTCATCAAACGACGAAGTTACACTCTTCATAGTTCATACCGAAGATTCTTCGATCGTGCAGTGCAATTCGACCGCTTCACACGTTATTCACAAATGAATCAGATATGTGTCTCATTATGTCAAAAATTTTGGCACCATTACAAACATACGACGAATTATGGTTCACCGAAGCTATTCGAAGACAGTTTGCGGAATGTTTTTGCAAAAATATTCGCAACGTATTAAATATTTCAAGTTACCAACGAGGCGACAAAACTGTGTACGTGTGAAACTTCTCATTTTTAACCGAAAATAATATCAAACGGGCGAATATGTTGAGAAACAGTATTACCTTCCGAACATCTAGTTCAACGGTCAATTTATGCCACTGCGTGAAAAAACTGCCAATATAATTATATCTGCTTGTAAACCAGGGAATTACATTTGCTCACGTTATACGCTAATAAATTACAATTCACAGATCGGTTGATATTCAATTCAAATACATGGAAAATCGTTGAAAATTATCAAAGCTGTACTTCGTTTCTGGTACAGTTATCATTGTAGTTTTGATCACATCTGTCGTTTTATAATTAGGTTATCGTAGTTAAACAAACTCAAATTCTAAACAAACGAAACCATGTTATACTTTTGTAACGGATGTGTAACCAACTTCTGCCTACTTTTCAACAAACGAAACCGCCAAATTATCAAGATTTCGCAAAATCACATCTAATAGTAGTGCGGCACGAATATTGCACATTAAAATAACGAGAAAAAAGGCATTCCAGATCGCTCCTTCCGATCCTCTGGTACTACCGGCAATGTTACCGGATGCCTCATCTGCCACCAACATAAAATTGGGAGTATTTCCATTATTAGTCGTTTGAATGGCTTATAAAGTTTAGAACTGTCGCAAATTACGTAGTGAGTAGTTAGTTGTGTAGAAGGGAAAAGGCTTAATCGCACAATTCAAAGTAATTTCATTAATTAAATTCCCATCAAACTATTTAACAGGCGATTGTACCTGTAAAGATAAAATATAAACAATTGATTAGATCAGCTAATGGTGGGTCTTTTTTCGAGCAGTAACAAATTATTTGTTGAATTTTTCAACGTAGTGGAACTTTCATTTGTGAAACCATCATTGAGTTAGAATGAAACAATTTCGTAATTGTACAAAATAAAAGACCTAATAAAGCGTTAAACAATAAGTAACGCTTGTTACACTATTATTTATGGTAAATGCGAACAAGTTACGCATGCGCGTAACATACTAGTAATTAAAGAAAAATTGTTTCAGACGCAAAATCAAACGAATGGAGAAAACTGAAAAAACCATGCGAAGTCTAGTTTAGACGAAATAAATGGAATACAACGTAAACGTCACTTTGAACCTCTAACCTAATCAGCGTTATTTAGACTACGACGTTATCATCGAAAGCCGGCATTTAGAATTTTACAGCTCACTCGAAGTTGGCAAAAAGGAACTCGTACAAGATAACGAAATACGTAAATCTATTATGAACGATAGAAAATTCATCAAGGTCAAGGGATACTATATAGAAACTATGGAGAACGAAAAATTGGTAAAATTTAAGTAGATAATCTATGGTACTCACGTGAAAATGATATGCTGATTTACACGTACTACATTAAAAAAGACTGGCGTTAATCACTCACTATCGACACTATACACAAAGACATCAGCGTCTAGATAACATTTAAACAGGTGCACAAAAAATACGAAATGGTTTAATTAAATCACGCATAAACGAAAGAATTCGAAAGTTAACATTGTTTACAACCCTGGCCCAGGTAATGCCACCGTGTATAAGTTAGAGGGAGAAAATCGATGTTCACCCTTAGCGCGAAAATATGACAGAAAACCACGAAATTCTAAAAAGACGCCACCGAAAAGTGCGTACGTTCACCGACAACAAACGTAGTGATTGAAGTTTGTCCAAACTATGCAATCATGACTAAACCATCAAGAAGGTTTGTACCGAAAGAGTGGTGGCTGTATGTATACACACCGGCCCTTCCAAATAACCGGTTACACGAATAATTGTAATTTCGTTTCTAGTCTAATTATTGTTACACTACACTGAGTACTCGGTACTTTCACTGCGCACCTTTAAAAATACGCGAAATATAAAATTCACAATATTTAAGTTGAATTTTTGATAATTTTTCACAGCATCGATGGAAATTCAAAAAAAAACGTTGACAAACAACCATTCGAGTAACCTAAACAAAGATCTTTTCAAGTTCAATGCTAAAGAACAGCTGTTGACAAACAGAGAGAAACGCTAGTCCTTGACGAGGACATCGTAGAGGGAGAAGTAAACGCTAATAGGGGGCCATTACGCGTTTTGAATGTCCATTGGCCTGTTTTTGTTGGTGGGTGGAGTTTTTACCTAAACACGTGTTTAAACATGACGTCACGTAAGATGCATACTGGATTCTATTACGATTCGATTCTGCTCTTCATATTTAGCCGCCTCGAGCTCGATCTCCTGGATGCTGGACTGGAAATGTCCCTGAGTGAGATTAACTGTTTAGATTCCAGCAAAGATATTCTTTGTTCGTTCTAAATTAAGATCAAAAAATCAAATTATTTTTATGTAGATTTTTTTTTTTTTTTCAAATTAAAAAAAAAATTGAGAAACATCCATCGTATTACTCTTTACCGTCACCTAGTAACCTAAAGTTCATACTTGAAACGCGAAGAAATTATGCGCAAAAATGAAACGTCGTGACGGTCTGATCTTCTCTGAACGATCAACTCAACTCATATGCCTAAGAAAACTTTCGCGGATGAATCAATAATTCACTATACAAAGTAGTAGTAAAGTATTCAAGAATAATTTACGGTAGAAAGGCATTTATTACAGAATTGAAAATTTAGTCAAGACGACGGTACGATACTAACCTAATCTACAAAACAATTTCAAATGACATAACGCTTTTTAAATAATATAAGAAAGTTCAACCTCCAACAAAATGTATCGGACTCAATGATGCAAACATGCAGTTATAATAAAACCGATACAATCGGATTATTTCATGGTACAAAGTGAGGCATTACTACAAAATGAACCGTGATAAGATTATTTTTCTTCGTTTGACTTCTCATCTTCTTTATTATCTTTTTTTTTTGCTTCCGTGCCCAAATCATCGGAAGTTTTACGCTTCTCTGGCTGTTTGCTCGATTCGCTACTTATTTTGGCGTTTTGAAGAGCTTTAACAAATTCTTCCATGTTTCCTTGATTAGCAGCTTGAACAGCATCTGAGCCTACTTCAAACTGCTGAACTACTGGACCTAATTGACCTGACTGAAGAGCGGTGCTGAACGTACGTAAGGCCTAAAGAAATTATTGCAATAAATGTAACGTTTCATGACCAAGCGCCAAGTTTAATTTACTCAACCTGTTGAAATTGAGGACAAGATAGAGTGCTGCGTAAGTTTTCTTCTTGATTCAGATCAGTTCCTTCAGAAGGCAGATATTTTTGCAGCTCTTTCACGGCTTCAGGATTATTCAAAATAGACTGCAACGCATCAGATGTAAGAGCCGTAGATAGGTCCACTACGCAAAAAGAATCAACAATAAAATTACTCTGTTGTAAGGTAAAAGCCTAATCATTAATAAATCATGCTCACCCGGTTGTGCACTGACAGTATCTGAATTACCAGGAACACCCAAACCACTAAGGAAGTTTTGCAAATCACTAAGCTGAATTGATGAAGTGCCACTACCACTTGAAGTACTTCCACTTGGTGTTTGTGGTTTATCGGAGCTCGCAGACGAGGCTGTAATGAAATATATGTTTTCAATGACACGTCCTCGACGGAAAGTTGTACCATGAAATGAAAAACAATTACCAGATTGCGAAGAGGTAGTTTTAGTAGACGATTTAGAACTAGAAGAAGTCGTAGACGTTGGCGGTTTTGAAGACGAACTCGAAGATGATGAACCAGAGGTCGCTCGATTACTTGATGAGGATGGTCGACTGTTGACGTAAAGACAACATAAACACTCTCAGCTAATTAAAAATAATACGAGGTGTAAATGTCTTACTTCATGGTCCCGAGCAAGCTAGATATACCGCTCATTTGTCCGCCAACACCTCCAAAAAGCTGCATCAATTGTTGTTGGGACATATTGTTTAATATACTTTGTAATTCACCATCTGAAAAAGAAACGTCAACAATAACGTGGTATATGTAATATCTCACAAAAATTATAACTTCGATTATCGTACCTGGTGTTCCACCACTATTTCTTGAAGAATTCAAGCTGGGAGGGTTATTTAGAACTTCATTAATACGACGGCAGTTTTCGTCATCTTTATCTGTTTTCGCTTCCTAAATTCAAAATCAAAAGTGCATGAACTGACGTATAATTTAGACAAGGATTAATGACAAAAATCGAACCTGAACCCAAAAAAAGAATTTCCTGCTGTTCGATTTGAACTTCAACAAATAAACACGACCAGTTGTGCATTCTGGAACTCTTTTGAATTCGCAATCATCGGGGAAAATGATCAAGTCCTAAACATCACAACATATGTCATCAGGAATTTTTCCCAAATACACCGACTTACTTCCGATTAAAGTCAAACGCTTACATCTTCAACATTTCCTGTTTGCCGATCTTTCCAACATAAATGCATCAATGCATCATCGGACTGGTACACATACAGTAATCCTTTCTTCTTATCTGGATGCACCATGTTCCCTTTCATGTGCATCTTACCTGCCTTGAATTCAACCAAATGCTTTTGTTGATTTCGGGAATTTGAGGGAGCAAATAAAGCGTTACTCGACATATTTGTACAATGAGAACTGGACAGTGTTGCGACGAAAACTTTGAATTAATAATGTCCCAACTGAATTAGGCACACACTTGAAACATTATACTCCTTAAAATTAAAAAAGCAAGAAGAAAACTCGAAAGAATGAAGCACAATAGCTTAATAAAGAAAGATGATTTTAGAACACTCAGACACAGAATTCATCCGAAAAGAAAAACTGATGCTGAAAAACAACGATTCATTGTGGATAATTTTTGATGTTGTTTAGCTTTTAGAAAGGAAATCGTGGATTGTATTGACTGATGGATCGAGAGTTGAATTGGAACTTTTGACATTTCGACTAAGAATCGAAAAATTCACTTTCTCATCTAGACCTATCCAGCGACTTTTTCGGCTGAAGACATCCATTCATTCAGAATCATCACAAAAAATTTGATAAACGCAAATAGTGAAATAGTCAAAATAACATAAATAAAGTTGAAGTATAAGTTGAACGTTGAACTAAATTTCAGTGCTGTTCTCGTAATTCGCAAAACCGTGAAAATGACTACTCCACCAGCCGCATTAGTCAACCGCAATAAAAAACACTTCATGGGAATTCCAGCTCCCCTAGGGTATGTTGCTGGTGTTGGTAGAGGTGCTACCGGATTCACTACTCGATCCGATATTGGTCCTGCAAGAGATGCCAATGATGTATCTGACGACCGCCATGCACCACCTAATAAAAAGAAAAAGAAAGAAGAGGAAGAAGACGACGATGAAGATTTAAATGACTCCAATTACGATGAATTTTCTGGCTACGGTGGTTCGCTATTCAGTAAAGATCCTTACGATAAAGACGACGAAGAAGCTGACATGATTTACGAAGAAATTGACAAACGAATGGACGAGAAACGTAAAGAATACAGGGAAAAACGTTTGAAAGAAGAATTGGAAAAATATCGTCAGGAGAGACCTAAAATTCAGCAACAATTCAGTGACTTGAAGCGTGGCCTTGTTTCAGTCACCGAAGAAGAATGGCAAAGTATTCCCGAAGTGGGCGACGCTCGTAATCGCAAAACTAGAAATCCACGGGCCGAGCGCTTCACTCCCTTACCTGATTCTGTTTTGTCGAGAAATCTCGGCGGAGAAACATCTACTTCTATTGATGGTTCGAGCGGCCTTATGAGTCAAATTCCACATGCGACTCCTGGTATGTTGACTCCTAGCGGTGACATAGATTTACGTAAAATGGGTCAAGCTAGAAATACTTTAATGAATGTAAAACTTAATCAAGTATCTGACTCCGTTTCTGGACAAACCGTCGTCGATCCTAAGGGATATTTGACGGATTTAAAAAGCATGATTCCGACTTACGGCGGTGATATAAATGACATCAAAAAAGCGCGTCTACTCTTAAAATCCGTTCGTGAGACAAATCCAAATCATCCGCCGGCTTGGATTGCTTCAGCTATTTTAGAAGAGGTCACTGGTAAAGTTCAGTCGGCCAGAAATTTAATTATGAAAGGTTGCGAACAAAATCCAAAATCTGAAGACTTGTGGTTAGAAGCGGCTCGGTTACAACCTCCCGATACAGCAAAGGCAGTAATCGCTCAGGCTGTAAGGCATATACCAACTTCGGTTCGTATTTGGATTAAAGCTGCCGATTTAGAAGTAGAAACCAAAGGTAAACGCCGCGTTTATCGAAAAGCCCTCGAACATATTCCAAATTCAGTAAGGCTTTGGAAAGCAGCTGTTGAACTTGAAGAACCAGAGGACGCTCGAATTTTACTCAGTCGTGCCGTAGAATGCTGTCCAACCAACGTAGAATTATGGCTTGCTTTAGCTCGATTAGAAACGTATGAAAACGCCAGAAAAGTCCTTAACAAAGCTCGCGAAAACATTCCTACCGATCGTCAAATTTGGACAACCGCTGCTAAACTCGAAGAAGCTCATGGTAACCTGAACATGGTAAATAAAATTATCGAACGAGCTATCAATTCATTAAATGCTAACGGCGTTGAAATTAATCGCGAACACTGGTTCAAAGAAGCCATGGAAGCAGAGAGCGCAGGTTCGGTGCATACTTGTCGAGCCATAATTAAATCCATTATCGAGCACAGCGTTGAAGAAGAGGACCGTAAACATACCTGGATGAGTGACGCTGAAACTTGTATCTCGCAACGAGCATTCGAATGCGCCAGAGCAGTTTTTGAACACGCTCTGAGCGTTTTTCCACGTAAAAAATCCATTTGGCTGAGAGCAGCTCATTTCGAAAAAAATCACGGTACGCGAGATTCGTTGGAAACGTTGTTACAAAAAGCCGTCGCTCATTGTCCTAAATCAGAAATTCTATGGTTGATGGGAGCTAAATCGAAATGGTTAGCCGGCGATGTTCCAGCAGCGAGAGGTATATTATCGTTGGCTTTCCAAGCAAACGCCAATTCTGAAGAAATCTGGTTAGCTGCTGTTAAATTGGAATCTGAAAATAATGAATTCGAAAGAGCTCGTCGATTATTAGCTAAAGCTCGGGGTTCAGCTCTAACACGTCGTGTCATGATGAAATCTGCCAAATTGGAATGGTGTTTGAACGACTTGGACAGCGCTCTAGAACTACTCAAAGAAGGCGTCAATAAATTCCCCGATTACGCTAAACTTTGGTTAATGAAAGGTCAAATCGAAGAGCAAAAAGGAGAACTGGATAATGCCCACAATACGTACAACACCGCTTTGAAAGAATGTCCTACCTCGGTACCCCTTTGGCTAAGTCTTTCTCGGCTGGAAGAAAGACAAAAAAATCTCACAAAAGCAAGATCAGTTTTAGAACGAGGCCGATTGAAAAACCCTCACAATCCGGAATTATGGCTAGAAGCTGTCCGTCTCGAAGCTCGAGCAGGTTTAAAAGAAATAGCTCATAAATTGATGGCTAAAGCTCTACAAGAATGTCCTGAAGCAGGTATTCTGTGGGCCGAATCGATATTCTTGGAAGCTCCTCCTCAGCGCAAGACCAGAAGCGTAGATGCACTGAAAAAATGCGAGCACGATCCTCACGTACTTTTAGCAGTTTCGAAAATGTTCTGGAGCCAAGGCAAAGTTCAAAAATGTCGAGATTGGTTCAACAGAACGTTAAAAATTGATCCTGATTTAGGCGACGCGTGGGCCTACTTTTACCGATTTGAGAAAAATAGTGGAACCGAAAAAACGCAAGAAGAAGTCAAAGAACGTTGTATCGCCGCCGAACCGCATCATGGTGAGATATGGTGCAGTGTTTCGAAAAAAATTGAGAATTGGAAATTGACAACGGAACAAATATTATTCAAAGCGGCTAATGAAATCACCGTTCCGAAATAATTTGTTAATCGAGTATTTTAAAGATTGCAATAGAAGAACCTACGTCGTTTCTCCTACTTTTATATATTATGAGTGGAAATAAATCTTTTCATGTCCAACCTTCATTTTCTAGAAAGTAAATTGATCTTTTGTAGACATCAAAGAAGTTAGTTATAGAAGATACAGATAACGAACGTTGATCAATACAAAAACACTTATAATTGCATACTTCTAATTAAATTCTCTTACAAAAATACTGTACAAAATTTCATTCAAAACTTTTACATCTTTAGCCAATTGTGGTAGTTCATCGCGCATCAAATACAGCCACTGAAAAAAACATGTATGTTTTCGTGGATTAGTAAACAGCAAAAATTCATACCTTCAACAGATAAAAACGCTATAACTTACATCTCTTGGTTCTCTTCTTATACATTATTCGATAGCCACATTCACGACAGCGTATGGGATCTCTGGGTCGAATTTCATTCTCATGATGGCATTCTAATAAGAAAGAAAGGGTAACATTGTAATGTAAAGTTTTATGATCAAATTTCTTCGTCTCGGAAAGTGAATTTCGATTCTGAAGGGAAACTTACCTCCGCATATGTAAACCATTGTGGTCTTCAAGGGGTCTTTGTTCGCTTCCATATCTACTCAATAAATATTTTAAGGGCAAAAATTTCCAAAATATGATGAAACTACACGAATGAAAATTTCCAAAAAATTTCACGAGTCGGCAAAAAACAGCAAACTTCAAAACAGTCTTATCAGTACTTACTTGATTGAATAGACAATCAATAGAGTCGCTAACATCGTTAATCGAAAAATCAAAAATATATTTTTGCATTAACCTTTCTTTTTACCAATAATAAACAAATTTTTCTTTGAAACCATCAACTCATTAGTTCAAAATTTAAAAATAACAATTGAATTAAAAAAAAAA
>JAAOIU010020536.1:1486-15069 GCA_018107765.1 Hypogeococcus pungens | reverse complement strand
AATACACGCACTCACGCAGACGTACTCGCGTATGTAATATTTAATTTATTTACGATCACGTCCATAGGCGAGCTCTTAATCGTGTGCGTTGATGAGGCCGTTTTGAAGACCTATGTACGTACATTGATAGTTTCCGGTTACCTCGCCCAAGACCGATCGTCGCGTCGTACGACCGACGCGATTCATGCATACAATCACGACAGTCGCTCTTGTGAATTTATACACGAACGCGTATCTACGTATTTATGCAGATACAGTTTCGATAATTTTTAGACAAATTTTCAATTAGCCAAGTTCGCACGTACGTGTAAAGGAAATAGCGCGATGGCAAAAAAAAAAAAAAAAAAATCATCAAAACATCGACAGATTACCTACTCACCTTGTAAAGTTGTTTTGAAACCGGAGTAAGGGGTGGGGTGTAACGCGGCGAGCCGAAAATAAAAATGTTCTGACTACCTACTAAACAACTATAAATCTTACTTTTCACCTAAAAAAAGGAGGTTTTTTTTAGGGGGAGGACGGGAGCAATCGACCAATAATCCAGTACATTACGTATTTTTCTCGCTCTTCATATTCATTTAACATTGGCCGATTTTCCAAAAAAATTCAATTTCTTAAAATTTTTCGAGTTTTTAGAATTTCTCTGTGTACATACATTAAAATTTTTTCAATTTTTTAACATTTCCCAAACTTTTCAGAATTTTCCAATTATATATTTTTTAGCATTTCAATTTTATAAAATTTCCTAACATTCAAAAATTTTTTAAATTTTCAAAATTTCTTCATTTATTAAAATTTCTCTGATTGCAAAATTTTTTCAATTTTTAAAATTTATTTAATTATTTAAAATGTTTCAAATTTCCTAGAATTTTTAAAAATTTTTCACTTGCTGTTAATTTTTAAAAATCTTCTTGGCATAAATTTGTCTAGAATTTTTTATCAATTCTCTTTTTTCAAATTTTAATCACATCTGGTGTTAAAACTTTTCAATTTCTTGAAATTTTCAAATTTTTCAGTTTTTTTTTCTTCTATTCTAACATTATTACATTTTTTTTCTTATTTTCCCAATTTTATGATTTTTTAACAATGTTCAATTTTCCGAAATTTCTCAATTTTTTATATTTTTATAATTTTTGTAATTCCTTTCAATTTTTTTCAATAACTTCCATTCTTCGAATTTTTTACTCTTCAATTTCAAAATTTTAACCTACATAAAAATACAAATTTTAAGTAAAATGAATAGAAAGAAATAATCAAAAATATATTAGATAATATTGTAAAAATTTTGTGGGAAGCGAAGTTCTTAAAAAAAAATAAAAAGTTTTTTAAATTGAAAAAATTGACATTTTTAAAAAAAAATCAAGCAATAATGGAAAATTAAAAAATTGTAAAAATAAGAATTTTTGAATTAATCAAAAATTACAATCAATTTAAAAATTGAGAAAAAAAAATTATTTTAAAAACTTGAACATTTCAGGAAATAGTAACTTTTTGAAAAACGAATAATGTACTGCATTACTGTTCGAATGCTCCCGGAATCCCTGACTGAAACTGAGAATCGGAAATAAGGTGACGTCGAGTCGAAAACGAACACCGACGAGGAAAAAAAATCCTCCCCCAAAAAATCTTCTTTTCTGGCTAAAACTAACTTCTCATATAAATCTACTTTACACACGATACGAGTTAGTGATGGTAAAAGTCGACTAAATTTTTTATCAATAATTATCGATAATAATTTCAGAAAAACGCGTAAAATAACCACAAAAAAAAAACTGCCGAAAATCAGGTCTGGTTGAACGGAACAAAACAGAACAGAACAAAATGAACGATTCAAAACACTAAAATTTTTGTTTGCAATGAACGATAACTAGAACAGAACAAAATAATTTTTTGAACAAAATAACCAGAACAGAACAAAATGACTTAAGATAGAACGGAACAGAACAGAACATTACAATTTTTCATTCTTCATGAATTGCAGTGGGAATGTCGTCTTTCTTTCTCAGACAGGTTACGACAGCATTTTCCTCAAATAAGCGATGGAATCGCCTCAATTATACGAATTAACAACCATCAGATGATCAGATGTGAATAAAAATCGAAAATTTCGAAAAATTTCCATCTCTTCTTTGAATTTTTTCCAATATAAGAGAGAAAAAGTGTTTTATTTATATTTTTCCACCAGAAAATCCAATTAAGCTACTTCATGGCTCATCCCTCATGAACGGAACAGAACTGAACAGAATAGAACAAAAAAAAAACAAGAAAAAGAACGGAGCAGAACAGAATAGAACAGAATGGAACTGAACAGAACAAAACCGATGAAAATCAACTTGAACGAAACCAGAACAGAGCAGTAAATTTGATGTTTTCTTGAACAAAAGAACGGAACGAAATAAGACAATCGTTCTGTTCACCAGACCTGCAGAAAATCACAAAAAAAAGGGAAAAACTCGACCTAAAATGAAAAAATTCAACATATTTACGTATTTAGAGCATCCAAAATTCTCAATTAAATCAATAAGTACATTTTAAACTTATTTTTCATTCAAAACAACTATGATTTTCTGTGGCGTGTTATTGTCTGATTTCAATGTTTTGTAATAAAATATTCTTGGCAAAACACTTTAAAAATTCTTTAATTTTTTTTTTAAAATTATGTTAATTTGATGAAAAAAACGAAAAAAAACACGAAAAAGTCAAGTTATCTACATATAACTTTATCGATACTCATCAAAAAAATTTTATCGATAATAATCGATAGTTTACCATCACTAATCCGAGTACATACCACGCGCAGTAGCGTCCACAGACACAGAACTACATTTAGGCATTCTCAACTATTTCTCTCGCTTTTAATGAATCGTTTGTCAATTTACTAACGTAGACGATCGACAGAATATCAATTTTCCCAACTGGCGTAGTCAAGTTGATCGTAATAAAAGGAACTGTCGGTCAGCCAAGCCGTTACAAACTACCAACTGGTTTTACTTAATTACCAAAATTTACTGGTTAAGTGTTCGACTAAATTCAACGCAATAAACTATTCAGAATGCGTATCACCAAAAAGGCTTACCTTTGCCTCAATACGCAGCTCCGGCCGCATGCTTGTATCCACAGAATCTCGGCGATAATTTACACCTAAAATCAACGTACATCATTAGGAATATAAAAGAAAGAAAGAAAATAACCAGATGAGAAAAAAATCTGTAAACTTTTCACCAACCATTGAAGAATTTCAACTAGAAAGTACTTCCTTTTCGAACAACTTGAACATTTCTATCGCCGGATGGTTAAAGATTAGATTACTGTTTTCGTTGGCCAAGTCGCAAAATTTTATGAATCGCTTATTTGAAAACGTATTATCCGAATGAAATACAACGAGAGCGTTACTAATATTACAAAATCTTACAAAAGTAATTAAGGAAAAGTACTTATATAGTCGCGAAAAGAAAAGTTTGCATCAACTACGAGTATCCTACACAGACACGTCATTCGAATCAAAAAGGATACATTAGCCGAAAAAACTTGGAACATTTCTCCGACCAGCTGATTATTTCCACAAACGCTGTCATACAAAAGGTAGAAAAATCTCCCCAATTCAATTTCGTCGCGTTTTGTTCTATTTTTGCGGACATTTTATCCAAGTTATTCGTTATTTCTTCCAATAGATGTCTGTGAAAATAAACTTCATGTTATTAAACGTAAAACGAATGAGAACGAATTAGCATTAAATGAATCTTCGTACAGTAAGCGCTCGATTTCGATGATCTCTTCATCGATCAAATTTGATACGCAGCTCATTACTCTTTGCTTGAGATCTGAATGTTTCTCAACTAAACTGGGAGGAAGTTGAGCCCTGGAAATTGATGAAAGTATAGCAAATGAACATCAACTTTAATAAGAATATTCTTTGACTACTATTTTGAAATATACGCACTCGTTGATTGTTGAAAGAGTTAGCAGTTGTTCATCAACATTATTTATAGATTTCTCCAGTTGCGTTAGTAACGACTTCAAAGTACTACTATTTGAAAAGAAGTACTTTGTGAATGCATTAATACTAGCAATTAGTTTGGAGGTATCCATCAATGCGATCAAGGTTTTTCAGCGTTAAAGATGAACCAAACGAATCGCTGCAAGGGAAATGAATAGAACAGCGTGCAGAGGCCGTCAACGTTGAATTTCTGGAATTGAATATCTAACTGAATATGGAAAAAACCTTCAACAGGAACAAAGTCTAATGAATAGAAAGAATATTTACCGATTTCTTCAGTGATGCTGGTCAGGTTTTGGTTAAACCACTTCTTGAAAAATATCATTTTACGAGATGCAATCACACCAATTTTTAAAATTTTCGATAATTTTGATGACAGCAATATGTTGCCTAACCTCTAAGCCGATGCCGATTGGCCGATTGCCGAGCATGCCAATGGTTCCAGTGTTGTCAAGGTTCGCGAACTTTTCGTTTACGAACTTACCTCACCTGCTTACCAGTTCCGTTCTTCCGTTACCTGATCTATCTTCGTGAACGTGAGTGACTGAACGCGTTCATTTTGTAATTGAACGCAAACTGAACGCGTTCATCTTCTGATGAAAAATTGAACACGAACTGAACGGTGAACGCGTTCAAATTTTTCGCGAGCTTTGACAACACTGGATAATTCGATGGTGCTATAAAAAAACTAGGTTGGTAATATTTTTTTAAAGTTTGACCAATCACGGTTTCGTACCTTATCAAAAAGTGTTACCACCAAACCAAATAAAAAATTGAATTAATTTTTTTTTCAATGAATTATCAGATTATCAGAATAATTTAAAGACGTTATCTGCTGCAGTATTCCATGCGGCATTGCCCTTTGATGATTTTCGTCATGACTATGTTGTATTTAGGATAAAATTCAATTTAGTAATATGTTACATTAAAATTTTGACATCAACTCAGCTCAACTTGGTCAGTAACCAAAATAAAGATGCGTTTTGTAACCAGTTGCTGCGGCGAGGTTCTCAGAAACAAACATCTCGTTACTACATACTTATGCTCTCATCTGGATAAAGGTAATCTGTACGGTACTGTCGGTAGGCACATTCGTTATAAAACACTAGTTAGAAAATTATCTACCGAACTGGAGAAATCTCATCAGAGTGTCAATCAAGATTTCAATAATGCGCACGCCAAAGCGGAAACGCTATACTCGTCAACTTTCCTCAGAAACCAACTGTATCCGAAGACCGACGACGAAATTATCAACCAACTGAAGTCTTGCTACGACTTAGGCGATGTATTCCAAATCGTCGATACCAACGAATCTCTAAGTCACCAACAATTGAATCAAGTGGTTTTGGTTCTTAGAGATTTGCAAAAACTTCACGACAATCATTGTATTCCTGCAAATGACGAGCAATGGATGAGCGAGTTCGGCGACTCGCTGTCATTTCAAAAATTAGTCGCGTCCATCGAATCGAATATTGACAAGATGAATGCGAGCGAGATCAGCTGCACTTTACTGTATTTAAACAAATTGAACGTCAAGTGTAGCGAATCTGTGATGATGAAGTTGATCGACGCTTGTGAAAAATCTATTTTTACTGGTGATGATTCCGCGCTACAGAATTTATCGAGATTTTTCATCGCTATTAAAGAAGAAAGCAATATATGGTCTCTCTACACGATGAGCCAATACTTGCCATTTTTAATCGACGCGTTAGGTGGGTCTTTACGATTTTTGATAGAACAAATATCTGTCTTTGTAAGATTTATCATTAATGCTAACGAATTGCGTTTCACTGTTTCAGACGCCTGCGAAAATTACGATGACTTCCGTCACATTACCGTATGCTTTCAAAAATGTGTTCCGTTGCTAAACTCGGATATCATGAATAAATATATCGCCAAATTAGATTGGTTTTTGCAGCGTGATGACGAAAACGACGATGTAACGGTTAAAACCAGAACGTTATTGAAAGCGATTGTATTTTTAAATTTCAAACACTGGTCTAGCATATACATCAAACAAGTTAGACATCTGATGGCCGCCGTGAAAAGCAAAGTGCACCACCTGTGTCTCTCCGAAGTTAGCCTACTTCATAAAGTGAGTGTAATTAAACCTTGTAACGATGTAGAACGAACAAATTGTTTGGATGGAAATTTAATTAAAATACCATAATTGCGCGTTCGTGTGTCTTTTAGGCGATTATGTCTTTACAAGAGCCTTTCGAGCTGTCTCAAGAAGTCGAAGATGTGGTCAATAACTGGATACAAACTAATCGGCGTGTGGAAACTCCGATTCCCATAATTGATCTTCAAATTCTCTTCCCCGGCCTAAAATTGATGGATCAGGCTGATCTCAAGACATTCTTAATCGAATATCTGGAAAAAGATTGTCTTCGTCACGTCAGCGTTCTCCTATTTAATGATATCCATCAGTTGATATTTAACACAGATTTAAAATTCGATAGAAACGTTACAACAGCGTATTGGTCGATGCTAGTCGACGTAGTGAACACCTCTCAGAAAGAGAAGACTGAAAAATTTATAGAAGATGTAATGACTCTAATTCATAGGTTTGTGCCATTACCTCGAAACGGTCGTTCGTCACCCACCCATTGATCGCTCGAAAGCTTAATAATTTGTCTTTCTTCTTTCTGCTTATAGGTACGTTCATTTAATCGGTACGCAGAAAGCTTTACGAAATGATTGTGTCGAAAAAACGTTGATATTTCACATCGTTTCTTTATTGCGCAACGAACAGATCAACTGGAGTCCTGCGGATTTTTCGAAATTGGCTCTTACTTTACTAGCCCTGAGCGTGAAAAATCCGTTCCCTTTTCTTACGGATGCAATTATGCAAAAATTGATCGATAATTTGCCACGCCTCAACTACTACGATAATTTATTTGTATCGTTGGTTTTGCGCATTGCGTCTGAACGATTTAAAAACAGACGATCGGGGTTTGGTCAGTTTTTACGCTATCACGTGAGTAGAACAATTTTAGCAGCCGGCTGGAACGACTTTGCCAAAATCTAAAGACCGTGTTTTTTTATTCTAGGTCCATTTAAACGCCGCTGCCAACTTGAACGCCTACAAAAGCCTCCAAAATGATTCTTACTTGACTCCGGAGAGACTGAATACTGCTCTTTTCTCTTATGTGCTCACCAAAGGAGTAAAAACTTCGGAAATTTTCACTGAAATTTGCCACGAGTAAGACGCTATTGAAGAATCATATTCCGATATACCTACAGTATGAATAATCTGACTTCGTTTCAGATTTCAGCGAGTTGAAATTGATCAGCTTCATTCGAAAATTGTTCGCGATAGTATTTTTAATTTCAACGTTTGCGATCATTTGATACCAGAGTTCACGGACGTGTTAGCGGAGTATTGTATTAAGCAAAATAACGCATTGTTTGGAAATACTATCGCGAACGTATTGAATTACAGTTTTTCATTCGGATACACGCCCAAAAAACTAGACGAATTTTTAGCCGTAGCAACTTCCATTATTGAACGGTGAGAATTGGTTAGGTTCGATTTTACGAATGTCACGTCGTCCCTGTAACATAATAGTTGTTTTTAAATTCTTCTAGACACAGAGAAGATATTCCAAAACCTATATTTCTTCGGTCTGCCTTGGCTTTGTCGTTTTTTCGAGAATTACCGAGCTCATGGAGCGAGTATATTTTTAATATTAAATTTTTAGAACAACTGGATCGCTACATGAGCCAACTGAATTTTGTAAGTGCTTATTATTAACATTTTTGGAGATTTGCCCTACGTTTCAACTAATCTTCCCTCCCCCCTCAATAATTGGCAGAGAAAAACCAACAGTGTGAGACAAGAATTAATGGAATTGAATCGTGTCGTCTGTATCGACTATCCTCATCGTGAAATTCCATGGTTCCACCAAAAATACTGTCAAGAATCAATCGCGCTAGGTATTGGCGAAATTTGCGTTGGAATTTTCCCAATGTTCGTTTATTACCACGTTTTTTCTTACGTTTTTTCAGAACACAAGGTACCGAACGACTTTTTGACCAGTGTATTAAACGTAGTAAAATCTTTGATAAAAACGAACAGAACTATCGATATAAATTACATGACTCCTTACGGTCATAAAATAGGTACGTCGTTAATAAATCGATCGGACGACTCGTCAATTTATTCATTTCTTATTGTGTAATTCGTTAATTTTCATTTCTGCTAGACTTGGTGTTATATTTGAATAAGAACGGAGAATCGACGACTTCAAATGATTGCGATCCTGCCAAACTAAGAAAGTACGTATTTCCCTGTAATGATAATGACTTTGCATTTGACTCTTATCTGACTGCGTTCAAAACATAAACTACTCCGTTTATCACAGATGAAAGTGGGTACCTAGTTTTTATTTTTTATTTTTTTAAAGTACAATTTTTAGACTGCGTACTTTATTGATTTAGGGTTATGAGAGCGGACTTTTTCGAAAGAGTGGAGTCACTGCGAGAGTAAACTCTTGAAATCGAGGGAGTGCTTTTTGAGAGTGAGCGCTCTCACAGATGAGAGCGGGAGTGCCAAAATTTTTATCACTCTTTTACTCTTTCAATTTTTGCAAAGCATTGAACATGGTAATGAATTAACAAAATCACAATTTAAATAATCACAGTTCAATAAATAATAAAAAATTACGCTTTAAAAAAAAATGAAGGTACCTACTTTTATCACGGTTTGTTTATGTTTTGTGTGGGCAGTCAGAGAAAAGCAGTGTAGTTNGACTAGGGTACTAGAAATGAAGGGTATAATCGACGTCGGCCATGTTTGTTTGAGATAATAAACAAACAATTGGTAAATGATCAAAATTTTTAAATTCAATGCTTATTACTGTTAAATTATTTGATTTTAGTTAAAATCACTCATTAATATTACTGCTTAAGATTTGAAGTGTACGTATACGTGAACCGCGAGCTTTCAGAGTATCTACACACACACCACTACATATACAAACATGGCTGACGTCGATTATACTCCCATTTCTAGTACCCTAAGTTAAACAAATGCACGAACGTTCCGTTGAATTAAATTTTTCGCTTGAAATTTTGTCGCAGGATTGCTATAATTTTGAAATCGAATCTTCCGTCCACGTATTACAAAGGGAAAGGAAGATCGGAATTATTTTCGCGTCAACTAGAAATGTTAAATTATGAAGTTATATCGTTAAGTAAACAAGAGTGGAATTCGATGTATATGTCGAATTTGCATGAAAAAACCA
This sequence comes from Hypogeococcus pungens, assembly GCA_018107765.1. Classification (NCBI taxonomy): domain Eukaryota; kingdom Metazoa; phylum Arthropoda; class Insecta; order Hemiptera; family Pseudococcidae; genus Hypogeococcus; species Hypogeococcus pungens. Next base: position 5,823 of record JAAOIU010020536.1, on the reverse strand, counting down.
ACTATCTACGTAAATTGATTTGGCCTGCGTGAATTACTGCTGCGATTTTCGTGATTTTGTTACCTATTTATGATATCACCAATTTTTTTTTTTTTTATGTATAAGTATGTATATTTTCAATTCCTATTAAAAAAATTTCACGCAGAAATGATTCATTTTGTTGACCATATCATTCGTTTGTTCTTAAATTTGTCAATAGTAAGTACATTTCTGATGATTAATACCTTCACTGTGATGACACTTCCAAAAAAATCCGCTCACATTTACGATAAATGTCTATAAGGGAGTTATGAAAGTGTCGTTATTGAACGTAATCTGAAAAAATGATTAGGTCATAAGGCGTTAACGAGACTAATGCAAATATTTTTCAATGCGTGTCGTATTTGTTGTTTACTTTCCCATAATTTTAATCTGAATTCTATGCGTTGATAAAGAATATTTTTCTCTTTCATTGTCAAACAGTATTGGACGAGTTTCAGGGATATAGGAGTTATACCCGCGCCACGCCGATATGTTAGTCGATCTCGATACTGTTCTTTAAATATAGTATGTCGATGAAATCACGACTACTTAACCACGCCAGCTTTCACATATATTTACTTATACGAAAATTGAAATTGGTTTTGCAGGTAATACACCGTACTTCTTTTGAAAGTGAAACTGGACAGATAAATTTATCGATGTGTAGTTCGGATAAATGTAAACCCACAATCTTTCGATATGTCTGAACAGTTAATTTATTTGGTTTTTCCAAATTTAATCAGCATCCTCCAAGTTAATGTAACAATACTCTACCAGGTAAGTACCCAAACATAAACGTGTGAAGACATACTGATAAGAACGTCGGTCGTGTCGTGGCAAAGTAGGCCATAAAAAATAATTGTTTCATACGACTTAATCAACTATCAATCAGAAAAAGGATAATATCTACCTCCAACGTAAGTAATCTAAACGAAGCGGAAAGACGTTGCGATAGGCTGTTTTAATGTCTCGCAGTAAATTATAATACCTACGTATATTTATAATAAGAGAATGCATCTTCCTCATTATGTTGCCGAGTTTCGATTTTGTTCCTTTGTTTTCGTTAGAGAAAGGGTCCCCAGAAACGAATACTCAAACTCACTTACCCATACCGATTTCCATTTGAAACGTTCTGCGCGTTATTATAAATTAAAAAGTACGATGCAATGACGAGACAAAAAAATGTTGGTAATCGTGCATGAAAAGTTTGTTTGTATCAGAGATAAGATGTGAATCCGCAAACGGTCTCATCACTAAATGATAAATCAAGGGGAATAACATATATAGTGCATACTTATGCTAGTTGTATAGATATGTTAATGACGTCTTTAGCTCTTTGCATCGCTACTGTACCAAAAGAAACGAAATGCTTATTATTTTTCGTCTTCGCGTTAATGCGAAATGATACGTAAGTACTGTACCTACGCAAGTAGTAAGGTACGTCAATGTGTGCCTAAACGTTAAAGATTAGAGGAAACGAGAATTGGAAATGACCTACACATCGCAATATCGTATCACATAATACCTACATTCGCATGTACGAATGTAATTACTTACGTAGGTACGTGATGGCCGATTAATAAATTAACGATACTCGTTCGAATGTGAATTTTTAGGTAAAGTAATGACATTTATTACCTACAGTAAGTAAGTAGGTACATGTACGTGGACGCGCGTTGCACAGCACTGGTTGGTACACTGTCGGAGAATTATACCAACATTACACTTAATTGCTCATTGTCAGGTTATTGTTGCGGCCTTATGGTGTTTATAGCTTGAGATGAATTACTGCTTCAAGCAGTATCCACTCTTACTCAACTTCTCAGCATGCAAATTCGTTATTTCTTGATGTAAAAGCGTTCTTACAAAGAATCCATAAGTATCTTTGTACATAATCGTTGAGGTCATCTTATTTACATGTAAGATCACGGATTCGTCCAGTGAGTTTTTAACCCTTTTTTTTTTGGCCAAAACGTATTGGGAAATTTAATTTTTCTTTTTGAGGAAACAATAATCAGAGATTAGAATTTCATTCGTCGTGGAAAACTTTTGAAAGAATAAGTAAGTAAAAAACTCTTGAGAACAAAATTTCAGCAAGAAAAAAAAACTGATTTATCAGCTGTTATCACATACCTAGTTACCTACCTACCGATGCATGTGAGTCAGCCAAAAATGTGACTACCGATCCAAAGTCCAAGTATGTAGAATGTTGACTGCTGACTCCGGCTTGACTCCGGAGTCAATGTGGAAGGTTGACTCCTGACTTCACCTTGACTCCAGGTTGACTCCGGAGTTAATTTGCGACCTTGACTTCTGACTCAGGCTTGACTCCGGATCAACTGAGGAGTCTAAGTCAAGAAGAGTCATTTCGTCTCCGACTCTCGGAGTGATTCACATGCCTTAATACCTACAAATCTTTACAAGTTCAAGTCATAGTGAACTGAAAGAAATTTCATTCTGAGGTCGCAAGATTTCCAAAGTGAGAGGATGATAAAATGAGCGCATTTATTTTATTTCAATTCGATTATTTAATTCTATTCTCTTACCAAACTTATTATACCTCTACCTATCTACCACCACGGTACTTGGTTGAATGAACTAATTGAACAACACTCACTGATACACCCGGAAGCCGGAGAATCAGAAATTAAATGAAATACTCTTTCCACCTTGTAAGTAAAAAGTAAGTATCATGAAAATCAAAATGTTGAATTGTGCAGAATAGAAGTTAATAAGTACCTATCTATTTCTTGATTTTCGATAAGAACATGTAGCGGCGATATGAAACTGTAGATGATATGATAAATAACTTATTCCTAATGTAATTACATGTACTTAGCTATCCTACATATATGTATATATAATATTGTAAGTCATGGCGTAAAGTAAATAAAGAATATTATCTTTTTCGATAATTTTTGCGTTTTTTTAGAACAGTCTCGAAATACTGAATAATACAACAATTAGAAGGGATTTCTTGTTGCGTTTGCGTTTTCATTTCACGATAGATTGTAATAGAGTTCTGCGTTTGCTTTCGTCTTCTTCGTCAAAGTCCCCTCCGTCAGTCTGCCTGCCGCATTCATCGCTCATCCGTTGCACGAGCCGCCGCACACAGGTCGTTCGCTGGTTCGGTGTTCAGTATCAGTTCTAGTCCACTCCGTAGTAGTCGTCCACCGTATCGTGTTCACTTCGTCATTATCACTACCGTAAGCTGATCGAGTGCAGATCGGAGTTTTCGTTGTGATATTGTGATTGTTGATTATCATCGAAATACGATTATACGGAAGTTGAATTGAATTGAATTACAAGCTCGTGCAGCGAACGCTCAAATTTTTCTTGCAGCGTGTTTTTTGAAAAATCCCAAACCCTCGATTCGGTGAAAGTTCGTTCTCGTCGTTTATCGTGTATGAAGTGAAAATATTATGGATTCGGTGAATATATCGTTAGCTGGTTGCGGATTTCTGGGTATTTATCACGTCGGAGTGGCTTCTTGCATCAAGGAGTATGCACCTCATCTGTTTATGAATAAAATATCCGGAGCGTCTATCGGCGCATTGGCCGGCGCCTGTCTTCTAACCGATGTTTCATTAGGTAAAGCACTTACTCAAACTGTTACTACTTGAGCTTGTTTCTGCGAATAGCTCGCAGCCATAACGGTCTAACTATACTGCATCGTGCATCCAGTTTTAACGAATTGCACTGATATTTCTGGTTATGTTGCAGGTGTTTTCACTAGCGAAATGTTACATATTATTTACGAAATTCGCCGTAGACCATTGGGACCGTTCAATCCTTTAGTTAACGTTCAGTCCATGTTGCGTAATATTTTAGTAAATGTAAGTTTATCTACGGCGAATTGGCCGATTCTCTGACTACATATAATACTTCGTGGTATCAAATATTTTTGTGCATGATTTAACGAGCCTTTTTTTTCAACCTTTTAATACAAGCAGCAGTTACCGAAAAACGCTTACGAAACCCTTAGCGGAAGACTGTTCATATCGATGACTCGAGTAAACGATGGCAGTAATTATATCGTGTCGGAGTTCAAATCAAACGAACATCTAATTGAGGTAAATTTTCCAACAATTACATTCTTATGCTTATTTCGCTACTCGTATTTCGTGGAATGAAGATTCCTCGTACTACTTATCATGTACGTATTCGTATTCGCGTATAATTAACGATAAACGAAACAATACTTAAGCTAAACACTATACAGGTATTTCTGCTTTCGTAGTTTGTAGATTATATGGGCGTGTAAGAGACTATATAAAAGATACATCTATAGATAGACGAATGCGAGTAAATACGAA
>JAAOIU010020517.1:0-10880 GCA_018107765.1 Hypogeococcus pungens | reverse complement strand
ATATATATATATATATATAAAATAAGTGTAACCTACTAGACATTATTGAATATCGAATAAAAATGCGTCGAATTAAAAAATTTATCAAGCATATTACCAAAACTCTTCGTAGGTAGGTATAACGTCAGCTCATCCTGCAACACGACAGAACACCATCAAGCTCGCTCGTATTACGAAAATTCTCGCAATTTAAGAAACCGGAAAATTCCCGCCGTTCGACTAATTTTTCTCCGCTACCGTCGATTAAGGTACAACCCCTCAGCCCGTTCCAACTTGTCCGGCATTTAACCGTACGATCGCCAAATAATGAAACGCGAGACGTTAAATAATTCAACGAAGCTCCGAAACCCGATAATTAAAGACCTGATTCGTTCCCATCAGTGTCATTAATTTAGTGCGTAGCAGATAGATATCTACATCGGAAAAAGAAAAACTTTTACACAAATGACCATCAATAGTACGGTTGAAAAAGCGAACAGCCGATAAATAATAATGATCGAAAGTCTCCGCCGCACCGGTCACGACTCCCTGCTCAGGGTTGTAATTTCGAACGGGCTCCCTCAAATGGTTATTTCACACGAATAAGCATAAAATTTTTAAAGCCTTGCGAGCATACGCAATTTCAGCACATTTGTCCGCGGCAGACTGGCCAATTCGCCTTAGTTTTTATTTCTCGACTGCCAATCGTAGAATCTGCTCGTAATTATTTATACTTATACACGTATTTACAGTTCGAGCCTTTTTTTCTTTTCTTTTTACTCGGCCATTTTTGTGTGCTTTTGCGGCGTGGTCTGCGGCTGTGGCGCGATTAAATTAAGTATTCGAGTATAAAATGAAATAAATCTAATCGTTTTTTCCAACCGTATGCGTATACCTACGTTAACTCGAGTTGGAAAATTAACTGCCGGAAACGAAAGAGCGTGCGATGCGTCTAAAAGATTATAGAGGAGACGATATCAAAACAACGCGTCTTCGAAACCTTTTCGCTTATACACGTATTCGTAAGTATTATGTAGATGAACCGGAAGATGAATAAATATTTGTTAATTTAAACGTTCGAGTTAAATGGTAATTTATAATTTTGGCAGCTAATTTTTCTCCTCTGCCGTTTTTCGCCCGAATAAAAATACTAAACTTATAAATTTGCCTCTGGTTTATCGTACGTAGATATATATTCGTTGCGTTGTCGCGCATCATTACTATCAAAATAATTACTTCAGTATGCGTCCAACGATGGTACCAAGAAAAAGACACAGATTTATAATTAGAATTATCCGCGTCCGCTTCTTTGCAATCGCTCAGCGCCGAAGCAAATTCGATCCGATATTAGATGAGACGTTTTATTAACTTATCAATAAACTATCACCCTAGTTATTTATACAACCTTTGAACCGCACGCAGGCCCAGCCCCTAGATGCATTGATCGCTCGAGCACATATCATAACACACGCACTGTATCCGCTGCAGCCTCTTTTGACAAAAATCAACCAGACCATATAATGATGTATCTGTTTGATAACAATAGGATGAGAAAACTTTATCAGGCTGGCTTTCGCGTCTGAATAGTGGTAAAATAAAAACCAATACCGAAAACATACTAATCGTTTACCATTGAATTTAAACCGGTTTACCAACAGCGCGGATAAACTTATCCAAAAGGTGTGGAAACGTGATAATCGCTCTTCTATACACGATACCCCGCTGCGAGTACTTCATCAATAATTCATTTAATCCCTCGAAAATACACCAAACGGGATCGCTCCCTTCTCGCTGCCGGCCTCTCTCATCGTACATCGAAATATACGCACGCTAAACGCGATTTACTTACCCATTCGCGAACACGCTAATTTTCGCAATAAGTGAATTGCTCCGTCGCGCACAGCGACGGGGTGTGCGTTGCGGGTAATTAACGTAGAGAAAAGGGCCGGCAATCTGTGCGGCTTTCCATTTCCCATGGATTGCATCAGCGTTCGAAGATGAGCTTTTTATTCGTATCTATCGGCCAAGAAAAGAGAACCACTTTAAGAAGGAAACGTAATCTGGTACCGAATAGTTTTGATTATCGGACAAATAGCCAAGCAATAAGCCCCACACGGCTTCCTATGGTAAGCTCGTATTAGAGGCCTTTCTTTTTTAAAGACTTTTTTCAACTCGTTATAATCGAAAAAATCTCATCTTCAATTTGATGCTTTTATTTGGGCCGGAGATTTTTAAAATCTTACAAGCGTAGAATTTTTTTCACTTTTTCCAAGGCGTGCGAGAGAATTTGATAAGTTTTTCGAGGATGAATTGAATAGAGGGGTGAGGGGATGGCGGTTTTCGTCCATTCGGGTTGATACACCTATGGGCGGATTTTTATTGGCCCAAACACGAATTAATGGAATTTTTTTGCACAAATTCCGCTCATTACACCTTAATTGAGATCTTTGAAATCGTTATTGAGAAAAGAAAAAATTATAAGAACTTGATAATTTTTAGATTCGACATAAGATTCATATTTATGTAAGATTTTCTTTGATCCTGAAAGATTCCTTGGATCATACAAACTATTCCTATAAGGACCATCCAAAATCATAGTTTTACTCTAAAAATATGATATAAATCTAACGTAAGATCTACCAAAGTTGTAAACCAATTTAATTTAAATCCAAGATCTGAGTAAGTATTTTTACGTACATAGTAAAATCTGTACAAAAGTGCATTTTTAAGAAGTCTTGATCTAGAAAAAAATTCTGGTTCCAGTAAGCTGGATTCTGATCCAAGATTTAATCCCAAAATCTGATCCGAAATCCATGATTTTTTGAAATAGCTGTCCAAGAATTAATTTTCAAATGGAATCTGGAAAAATTCCAAACTTTCAGGATCCAAAATCCAAGATCTGGATTTTATAGTGCTCCGGATCAAGTCCGAAAAGATTTTTGATTAGCTCAGCTTTGATAGGTATTTTCAGTGAAACCCAAAATTGAGCTAAAAATTAACTCCTTGTAGAAGCTGATCTGTCACTCACCTCTTCGATTAAAATATTCAGATATCAATGTTGACTTTATTCTTTAATCTTCCCAAAATTTTACAATTTTTTGAAATCCTCAGGTGTTTTGAATTTTTTTAATTAAAAAAAAAATCTGCTTCCTTAAAAGTCAATTTTTTCTTGAAATTTAAAAATTTCCAATTTCCTTCAAATATTCCACTTTTTNATATATTCCACTTTTTAAAAATTCCCAGATTTTACAAAATTTCCCATTTTTCCAGATTTTATTTTTTTTTTAATTTTTAATTTTTTTAATTTCTTAAATTTTTTTTACTTTTTCAAAATTTTTCAATTTTCAAAATCCTTTAGTACTTACTTAGATGTTTTGATTTTTTTATTTTATTTTTTTGAAATTATCAGTTCCCTTTAAAATCTAATTTTTTTTCTTGAAATTTGATATCTAATTTCCAATTTTCTTCAAATATTCCATTTTTTAAAAGTTCTCAGATTTTATAAAAGTTTAATTTTCACAGTATTTTCAGGTTTTAGTGTAACGAAAAATCTATTGCAATGGGTCTAATTTTGCTATTGAAATTTTTTGTCTAAATGGAATTTTTTTTTCTTCAAATTTTTATTCTCTCTTATTTCATAAAGCGTTCTCTGTAATGAGAAAATGATTCGGTCCCTCATAACAAATTTTTTAGGAGACTGATTAACTGATGAATAAAAAAATAGCTCCCCTTTCGTTCTTAGGAGTGTAAATACTCATCAACCACCATATGCTACGATGAACCTGAAAAAATATTTTTTAACGAAAAAATGTCCCCTAATGCATTCGACGAAGCGCTCACCGAAACAATCTTAATTCTGAGAGAGATAGATGCGCGATATTGGCAGGGGGTTGTTTTTTTCTCCATTAAACGATCCGAAGCCGCGAACGGGCTCGATAAATCTCACACGTTACCTAGATTTCGATTAAAAAAGTATTTCCGACGGGTATTTTTATAGTCAAGTGGCTTCATAGGTAGTCCTTTTGATTTACCGCGCGCTCGCCCATCGTTTGGGTGCATAAGTTAATCCTGCTAACATCGCATCTCGCTATCATCGTTTATATTTATGTTTGTATGACAGCCAAACAGATTGAATTACGTAATTTATCTACGTTATGATGGTTTTTATCGCGGCTTATGCGCCAGAGTTTTTTTCTCTTCTTTTATTTTATTTTTTTCATTTCGTTCGTCCTTTCGGTTCTCGATTAATGTATGTAGGTACTCACCTATAGGGAAGCGAGAGTTGATTTAAATGATCGCCTCTCGATGATGATGGTGATGATGATGATGCGCTAAGGTATAGGTACCTCTCGATGCACAGGCATCCAAGCTCTGTGGAGCATTCGTATAGGTACATGTGGTACAAATCAATCAAACAAAATAACAGAATGTATTAAAATGATGAAGAAAAACGTTGGTGAAAAAGTGCCATGCCGCCGGCTTTAGAAAGTTCAATGCGCGCAAAGACTGGGAAAAAATATATTAAAATAAATACATTTCGATTAAATATAATATGTTCGAAGAAAACTGTTAATGAGATCGGATGGTTTTTTTTTTTGTATATTGGTTTGAGCTAGAGAGAGAGAGAGAGAGAGAGAGAGAAGGGTAGGTACGTCATACGAGCGGGAGTTTAAAAAATACACCGGTATACCTACCTTTAGAGATGAAGAAGCAACAGCGAAAAAATGTATAAGCCGAAACCAACGGCTATGGCACTCGCGCCGCGATCAAAAAGGAAAACGAAAATAATAAGCGAAGATTAGAAGAAAATAAAACGACGCTTGAGTAATAGCATTCCATTAATAAATTTCATCCGGTGGTATAAAGATTGCGGCGCAGCACTTATCGGTTTTGAAAGAATAAAAATATGAAATCAAAATGTCTCCCACCCCATTCGCCGCTGTACGCTCGTTCCAATACTTATAGAATGAAGCCTTAAGGCCGCCACTCTCCCATATATACCTTAATCGAAGCATATTATTCATTGTCTAAAATAATTGAGAGAGCAAATAAATGCGATCATTTTGGTGGATGAACCGATCCCCCTACTTCGCGTCTCCGTAAATCTTCCAGTTCGCCATCAATCTCCAATCAATCTGAACCGGCACATTTTGCAATGGTTACCAAAATCATTCGAGTGTTTCGAAGAATGAATTTGGTCGAGAAGTTAGGTATTGGGAAGTACTGAGATAGATATGTTTTTTTTTCTCGTAATGAAGAAAATGAAAAAAAAAAGACGAATAACCTCGATGAAAGCTACTAATGAGTTATTCCGAGGTGTATTTGGGAAGTGTAGCCAGGCATATGACCGATTTATCCGACGTAAAGTACCTATAGATTTTTCAAGTATTCATTATTTGGAGTGAAGTCTCGGTGTGTTCGTACTGTTGGTACCTCTACTTCGTTGGCATGGCATGGCACCGTTTACGTTTGCGTTTTTGTGTATACACTTTGGTGGAATTTTCAGCGCAATTACTTACGAATATTATCACAAATAACCGGTTCGCGCCGTCGTCATTTGTCGGCGTGCCGTGCGATCCCTCTCTTAAAAAGACATATTGTTTGGTAAACTAAATATTCAAATTGGTCTCCAATGTATGCGTATTTTTTTCTCACGAACAAGTGCTTATTCATTGGCGTACGTTGACTTAGAAAGGTTATTGCAGTTTCTCCCGCCTGTTTCCACACGCGGCGGCTCGCGATGCGAATCCCAATCCGAAGCGAATAAATCATTTAACCAAAAATGGTCTCTACAGTCGAGGTGATTCGATTGAAATAGTACGTCGAGTATTGGCAATAAATTAAAGCCCCCATAGATACCGATATACGAGGAACTTTAATTAATTACTCGTATGTCTTTTACAATAATTAAGGTTGTACATTTTAGACGTTTTGGCCGCGATGAAAATGACTCAGTCACGAATTACACATTTTATTAAGTATAAGACTCGAGGTATGCGATAGATATGCCAGGTTGTTAATTATCGTATCGAAGCGTACGAAGGGGAATTTTTCCAAAAAAAAGAGGGGTATCACCTCCTGCTTGAAGGAGGAGGCGTGATCGTTAAATGCATATCCCGTCATTTTACACCACGAGGTACTGATGTGTGTGTATTGCACTAGACTAGGTTACCTATGCATATTTTTCGGTTGCTCAGCGCACGTTTATATCATTTTTAATGGAGAATGCTTACATATGATGTTTTTATGTTTCATTTTGAAAATCGAACGATTCGGTTGCACGTCGTTAAAAACGTATCAACTCGGTATTAATTTCCATAATTACGAGCTTATGTATTATAGAACGAAGCGAACCGGCCGCTGGCAGGGGTAAGAGAGCGGTCCAGATAGCGTAGAGTGTTAGGCCGCACACTTGGATATGGTTTGTTTTGGTGTGTTATACGAGACTGGTATTGTGTTTCGGTGAAGATGAATGGAATAGAGTAGTGTGTGATGAAAAGGCATCCGTGCTGTGGGTTTTTATTAGTACAGAAATATAAGAGTATCATTCTCCTCGCCTCACCAGTGTTCGTAGGTTTGTGTAAATCGACGGTTTTATATGGTGTTGACGGGCGACGAGATGAACGTGAACGGAGTTGTGGTGGGGTTGGAACCGGGTGGAAATTAACCAGGCTTTTTTCTTTTTTTTTTGGTCATTGTTCGGATCGCATAATCGAGTGATTTGCAGTGAGCAAGATGTTTTCGAGATCATTAATTTAGATATTTTGATTTGTAAATTTGTTCTACATGCCTTTTCTTGCGGATTGGTAGGATAAGAAAAATGGAGATTGATCTTCAAGAGCTGCGATTCTTTACCCATGGGATTTTCTTGAAATTTTTAGGATGTTTTTACATTTTTTTTTCTTATTTTCAAAAAATTTGTTAATTTCATTATGGTCATGCATGCATACTTCATTTTCAGTGGCATCTTCCGAAAGATTTTTTTTTTTAATTGACGGGGGACGGGAGGATCAACGTAAAGTGGAGCAGATCAAAATGTGGGTTTTGTAACGATATTCGGCAAAATTTTCCTAATTTTTTTCGTTTGAAAATAATTTCCAATGATTGTTTGGAAAGTATGCTAAGTATTTTTAAAAATTTGTCTTTTTGGAAATAAATCTTCTATGCAGTGGTCATTTTTCCTTGGCTATTTTATAGTTTATGATTATTACTTTTTTTTCACTTTTCTTCGCGCAATGACTCATGAGCTGGAAATTTTATTGATGCGGATTCTTATGACTAAAACGCCAACGTCATCTCAAGTCCCGAAAGTCTCAAATTTTAATTTTAGATTTGCAATTCTTTTATTCTTTTTTCTTTGAAAAACGTCAATTTCAACTGAGATTTCAAATTTTCGGACTTTATTTTTTAAAAATCAACGCAAATTGTATTTTCTGGGGATTGTCAAAACTTCAAACATGTGCTGTGTGTCTAATTCTCCATCAATTTTTAATTTTTTCAAATTTTTATTTTTTAAGAATTAAGTACCTATAAATTTTATGGGGAATATTTTAGAAGTACATGAAACGAAACTATATTTTTATAAATTTGGTGAAGTCTCAAGCAGTCAAATACATATGAAGTCTAATCTTTGGATTTTCCAAATTTTATAAAATTTTATTTTTATTGTTATCATGTTTTTTAAATCAAAAATGAGATCTTTTGAAAGTTGAAACATGAGTATGATTATGAGCTGATTCTATTTTTCATACGCATAAATACCCGACAAAGTAGATATGCATCCTCGAAACAATTGGACCGTTTTTCACTGACCAAAAGTTCAATTCTCTTCAAGTCTTGTTCTCTTCATTTTTTCTTTAATTTTTGGGAAGCGTGATTTTAAATCTAATCGTCTTGGAGAAAATTTGATGTAATATTATTGAAAGAAAATTTAATTTTCTACAATTTTTTCGCGCGTTTTTCTCAAGACATAATTTTTTTTTAAAAAAATGGAAAATATATATGTACATACTTATGAAAAAAAGGTGTCGTTGAAATTTCACAGTTCTTCAATTTTTTTCATAAATAAAATTCAAATGAATGTTGGAAACATTTTATTTGATAAATTTATTCTATTTTGTATAATTTGCTAATAAAATTTGGAGGCAGCCCATTGTTTTGAATTCTATTCTCTACCCTTAGTTTTGATTAAATCCAAAAGCTCGTAAACTTCATTTCATGGATTCGATCGTTGATCCATTACCCTTATCGAAGTTTGACTATATATATTTTTTTGAGGCATATTTATTTAAGTTCTATTTTTTTTTATTTTTACTTAAGTATTTACTTAAGCAAGAATGACTTTCCTAGTATATCATTTAATTTAAAATAGTCTACTGTTTTTTTGCAGTTGTACGATATCGACAGAGATGATCCAAAGAGGAAGGAATTCCTGGACGACTTATTCAGCTTCATGCAGAAGCACGGTAAGCACAGTTAGTACAATTTAAAATTTTTAATTTAGTTCATAAGGTAGTTTAGTGCACGTGTCGTATCTACTGGGTTCTGGGTTTAACATTTTCAATCAAGTGTCTGATGACCACTTAAATTTCGAAAAATTGAAAAAAAATCACAGAGTTAAGGTTGATGGAGAGGGAACAGGGGAGAGTTTTTAGAATACGCGTGTTTCTGAAACGATTCTATTTTAAATCCTCGAAAATAGTGAATCTAGTATACCCACTTTTCAAACGAAGCATAGGTATTTACGTATATGACAACTACCTGAAGTTGCAACTTTTTTTTCACAAACCGAACCTCAAACCTTCGAAATATTATTTTGCGTTTATGACTCCACACGTCTGATGTTATTTTTTGACTTCTAGTCTGGTACGACACTTACGTAGACCTTTAAAAAGGTAGAACATTTATAAAAAGTGGTAATTATTATTAAACTGCCCCTAACCTTGCGCAATACATAACACAGCAACAGTAAGTCGAAGTTGAAACAACGGACGGGCGGGTACCTGGCGATGCTGAAATAGTATTTATGCATTGCGAACATTACATGTATTGGTACTGGATGATGAAAGGTACCTAGGTAGGTATATGCGCGGAGTTGGAGCGGATCTACAGTAGAAAAAGCAATTTTCATCGGGTTATGTTAATATTTTTCAAATTAATTTCTGTCTGGGTCCGAAATAGTAATTTTTTTTTTCTTTTCGAGAACAAACGTGATATTAAACTCGTTCGGAGATTTATGATCCGTATATAAGTAAAGATTTTATAGGTTTTTTATAATAATAATAACAAAGCAAAACTATAATAACATTTTTCCCTATCGTAATAAAATGAATTAGGCTCGCTATAATACAAGCTAGCGCAGTACAACGGCCAAAACCAGAACTCTTAGATATATACGACTTAACCTTCAATTTTGTACCTTGAAATAGCTCGTAAAACGTCGGTACCGATTTGTACTTTGTAAAATAACCAACCAATACGATGGGGGCAAGTGTAATTATTTTTATTGAGTATTAATAAAATACGCGAGGCGAGATTAACCGATGCGATGAGACTAGATTCTTGGCTTCGGTGATTTTTTTTTCTCTTTCGTGTAAGTATTTCGCCGCAAAACCCACCAGACTCTAAATTTCTGGTCACGCCGACCGACATAGAAATTTTCGCAGTAGCTGGCCAAGTACCTGTGGGTAATTACTCCCGGATACGACCGTATAGGCAATTCTATCTACTCGCCGTTGACTGGTAGCTCGTATTATGGTTTTTTATCGTGTGCCTCGGCGCGAGTACCTCCCCGTCCGTACCTTGCCATGTGTTCGTGTTTGTGTAGTATGTGCCGCGTTCTGGCCAATTTTATGGGTGATTTGTCTCCCCCTCTTTGGTTTAATCGATTCTTTTTTCCATATGAAGTGGGGATATATGTATAGAAACGAGTGCTCGTATTCGAAAGATGGAATAAAAATCATTCGTCATTTAGGACGATAAACAACGTTGAAAATAATCGAGTAAATTTAGCATCCTCATCAACATTACGTTGACCACCGATTAACGTTTCATTATTACGAGCACTCCAGAGCTGTGCGGAGTAGAGCGCGTAGGAGCTGCGAGAAGAGTAAAGGAGGAGGCAGGTTATAATATAAAATCCTAACCGCGTCTAAACTGACATCGACTGGCAAACGAGAACAATAATTAATTACCTCGATCAATCACAACGAAAATCAATTATAATTTTTAATACTGCTATTTGAATCGTAAAAATGCGGGTTTTTAATGATTACACACGTAAAAGAAAAGCAATCCGGGAGGAAGGGGGGCTTCGAACCATCGAACCAGTGCAACGCGGTTTTAATCTGCGTTCACCTTTTAGAATAGGATTGACCTTTGCTTCATTAATTCTTTGGACAATAATCTGGCGGGGCTCGGCTGGGCTGGAAAATTCACCGGTGGTACGAGCCGAGCGAGCTAGATCTTCATCATGATCGTAATCAATGATTACCTTGGTGATTGGTGTACTAACAACAGGTAGTTGGTTTACGTTGAACGATGCTAAATGCTCGCTTAATTTACCTTAAAATTATATACGCTCTTCGGTGATGCGCCGTGATTAGTTTTAGAATGGTTAAAATGAGACGATATTTATCTTCGGTCGATGGTCTGTAATATGGAATGTAGGGGTTGAGAAGTTGGAACTTTTCTAAAAGGTGGCGATGATTGTGATCTTATTGTTCTTACTTATGAGGTTATCTCCCGAGAACTGGTAGATCGATCGGAATGATTGTTATTGTTGTTTTAAAACTCGAAGCACTTATAGATGAGAGTTCACTCCCCTCCTTGTTACCTTCTTAAATTATCATCTAGTTACGAGATTCGGCGCTCCGCAAGTTTTTTTTAGCATTCAAAATGGG
>JAAOIU010020285.1:0-11703 GCA_018107765.1 Hypogeococcus pungens | reverse complement strand
AGTTAAATTCGAAGAACTACATACATTGTCATTTTCAAATAATTCGAAGAGAACGACAATTACACGTGCAACCGGTTTGAAACGAGGAGAAAATTTATCGTACCAATTAATTGGGTGAGCTGACCATTTAAATTGGTCGACTGTACGACACGACGGACGAAATGTTATTTATGCCTTCCTGTAGGTACAAATGAACGCGACACCGGACTCCGATAGATAATTGTAACTGGCGTTTGTACACTTAGCTATGGCTGCTGCCGATTACGAATGAAGGTATCTAAAGATCGTACAGCATGGAAACAATGAACTGAAGCTACGAGGACGCGATAATTAGTAATTCGTCGATGTTCCGAAAGGTATTTCCCACCGATCAACTTATTGAATTTGTTCGTCCGTTTGATAGCTCTTTCGCGAGGTTCTTTCTTTGTAACTACAGCTGTGCGGTGTGTACCTACTCGTGATAGTATTTGTATAAGCTTGAAGCTTGTACAAAAATCGTACGAGTACGTATTTTGACTACGGAATTGTTATTAGCAAGGTGAGAATATGAACGGCGATGTTATAATGATCTGCGGACACCAATGCGACGGGCTCGACCCTATTATACTCCAAGATGTTAATGACTTTCGCTCTCGAACACGTTGCTGGGTATGTTTACGCATCGATCGAATGTCAATTAAGTTATCGATTTCGAATACTCGTGATAAGTTTTAACTATACGTAAAGGCTAAACAACGCAACGGGTAATCTTCGTTCACAGTTCACTACTGACACCTTTTAACAATTCGAATATCGCCAGCGGGATATGTGCTCATCTATGCGAGTTTGCTGAGACTACGGATGCCGGAAATAGGTGACTGATCAATGTGTACAACCCGTTAGCGGATATCGAATATGCAGCCACGTTTGACGAGGAAATTGCATCGAATACCAACAGACACACGTCACACGTGATGCGATAGTCTACGGTATTGCGAAACGAGCCAGCGTCAATGTACATTGTAAAATGCGATTTTTTACTCACTAAACGAATGAAATTCTGGACGATTTTTCAATTGAAGGATGTTACTATCGGCGTTAATTCCGGTTTCGGTATCCGGTTTAGATATTGTCGCGACAGTGGGCCTAAATTCGCGGGTGAAACGAGTATTTTTCCTCGTACACTCAACAAAATATGCTCCTGATTTTTGAAATACGTACGCTCGAATGTATTACGAAATCGGACGATATTTCGTCGAATGGTATTCGATTGGACGACCCGAACGCGTGCGATAAACTCCTACGATCTCGTGCTAGTTCTGAGAAAAGAAAAAAAACACGGGCGAAGTACACGTATTTTTTTGTGTTTTCAATTTTTATTTTTTTTTCTGTCGGTTTTTGTGAAACCAAACAGTACCCTTGATATTTTCTCGAACAGTCTGACTTTTTGAGAAATTTCTCCGAGTCCCGGAGGAAGTACACACCTATTATTACAGATGTGGGTGACTTTAACAAAACCTCGTTTTATTTTGTTTCACATCACGTTTCGTCCATCGATTTGACATTTGATTGGCTTTCAAAAGCGATATGCTATTCGAATAGCCTGTCAACTTTAATAAAAAAAAAAAAAGGGAAAAAGTTGATTGCGAGGAAAAATTAATTTCAAAAAGATTGGGAATAGGCCTGTCATGCATTGAAATCAGTCCCCACTCGATTAGAAAATTCGTGTAAATATTTGAAAGGTTTTTTTCCCGCCAACGTTCTATCAAATTGAATCGTCGTAAAAAAGAACTCGTATGTCTGGAACGCAGCCCGAGAAAAGGTACACCGCAAAATTCAAACAACATGGGGTGTCTCACATGTCCACCAAAATACTTGTGACAAGCGAAACTCGCACCGACGACGACTGAGAAACGTGCGGTAACGAAACTCCGAAATGATTGTCAAAATAAACGTCGCTAATAAGTAAAAACTAGCTTCAGAATTATCTTGGAGATGAAACCGACCAAAAGGTAGGTATGTACAAGCAGCCATTAGTCCTAATTCAAATATTTACGAGAAAAAGTAGGCGTCTTCATCCTCATTTTTAAACCCTCAACCCTCATATGTAACGAAAAGAATAATATGGATGAGTTTCCCTCCCCTTTCTTTCTCTTCATACTTAACATTCAACTTGAGTACGTATTTCAGTCGACAATATATTTACGTAAAATTTTTTCTCGTTTTTTACCCTTTTGAATTGCATCCTGAAAAAAGTCACCTGTTTAAATTTTTAACGTGACAAATTTCAATGGTTGAAAAATATGTAGAAGAAGAAATAGAAACCTAGTGTTACGATTTTGTCAGTTCGGTTTTTTCATTTCCTATTCAAAAGTCAAGTCCTTTGGTTCGATATTTCATTCAAAACGATGTCCCAACACCGAATAGTGCTCCTTGTTCCGACTAGATTTTATTCTCAGTCCGAGTAGTTGGTAAACAATTTTAGACAACTTGTTTACCTAATGGGATGGTAAAGGTTTTCAATACGATGTCGGTTTGTTTGTGGTGATACGTTTACTTTTGATAGCTTCAGGATGTGCTGAGGCAGAGCACCTATGCGTACGCTTTTTTTCCTCTCTCTTTAGGAAAAGATCTCATTAAGAAGCTATTCGTAGTTAGATCTAATGAATTAGAAACTGAAGAAATTTTTCAAAGGTTAGTTTGAAAAATGACCTCGGGGTTCGAATTGTTTAAAAAACAGTTTCTTCGGACTTCTCAAACTACTAAAAGTCAACTACAAATTCTTTTAGATTGTTTATAGATTAATTTCTTGGCTAATTAATTTTTTTGAAAAAAGTTGTCGAGATAATGTAAGTAGAACAATCCGAGAGAAAAACCTAGCAAATTATTATCATAGGTACGTAAGTACATCGTGAGAGGCGATCGTTCAAGCCGAATTTTTACATTTCATTTTACGGAAGCGTTACGATCAGCAAGTGAAACTCTTCAACCTTGAAGGGTCATCGGTAATGAATGTTTCGATTGGTCTTCGAAATGAAGAAATGATGGCTCCCCTGCACCGCTCTACCATCAAAGTAAAGTAATGCTGCTGGTACCAGATAGTACAAGTACAGAGGGCATCGATGATATACGCGAAAATATCGTTTAAAAATATTCCTACCTCGTTATCGGTCAAGTGCGACTGGTTTTACCAAAGCTGGTGAAATATTCGCAGTAGGCAGACGAATTTTGCTAACTGATTCATCAAAATCGCCACTGGCGTTTGCTTGGATAATGAATTCGAGACGAAAAACAAGTATCTGCGTGTCTGTGTATACTATGGTTATCCGCATCGTTTCGAGTCGATAACCAGAAACCTCTTTCGCATTCCAAACTTATAAACTTGTAAAGTTTCGACGGTGTATAGGCACTTTTCTATGTTTTGTAGAAGTCGAAGATCAGCAATTTCAACTTTTCCCTCCAGTTTTATTGTTTTTTCTTCGAACATTGTTTCACTGTTTTTCTATTTATTCAAAAAGTTTCGCGATTTTTGGCTCAATAATTTTCGGAATCTGATTTGCGCGTACAGAAGTTTTGAATGCTCGATTGGCACATTTTAGTAAGTACATACTTTTGAATTAAAGTCTACAAATAATTATAAATGAATAGCAGCACGTAGGTACGAACGAACAACGAATTTTATTGCCGTTTCGTATTGCGAGCCAATTTGAAAAACATCTGCTCAAAGAGGCGCTCTTCGAAAAGCCCCAAAAGGAAACATTCAACGCAATAATAAATTTCAGGTAGCAAAAAAAATTACCTTTTGAAAAAATATTCTCGTTTTTAACGACTCGCGAAAGTTCTCGATTTCGCTAACGTCGCAATACATCTTCATTAAGAGCACATAACCAAAAAATCATTATTCTCTTTTAAAAGACAACCCATCTTTTTACACAACGAAGCTGAATCCGAAGCTGGTGCCGGCTGCAGTGCCACAAGCGAGCTTCACAGCGCTGCAATGATTAAAATTTACACGTACTTATGAAAAATATCTACACTAACGAAACCTATCTACCGTTTGCAATCCACCTTAATACTCAAAATGGTTCAAGGTTCGTGGAAAAAACACGAGTAAAAATACTCCGCCAAGAGCTATTTGTTATCAAACCAACGTTTTGAGACATTCCATAAATGATGTAAAACCCATTGTACGTTCACCCAAAAACTTCGCTTCCATTTTTCATTTCAAATACTCTGAGGCTTTAAAGCGCGAGAGAAGAAAATACGCCGATTTTATACCCTTTAAAAAAAATCACCCCACGGTTGATGGAGGGGTGATGAAAAAAAAAGGGTAAAATGACGGATCCCCCATCCAATTAATTTAATCGGTAAAACGAAGTAATTTGAAAATCCATTTCCGTTTGCTTATTTATTACCATAGTAACTAATAAGGCCTTCGTTGCGAAGAAAATTTACTTCTACGTTCCGCATCGAAAACCATAACCAGCCCAAAACTGTCTCTTCAAATGTATTTACTTAATGCACTAACTAAATGTACGTCGCGAGTTGCGAGAACGACATTCAATTATGAGCGTTAGCTGAAAAGTATCTCTTCTGTGTCCAAGGCAAAGGCAACCCCTTTGCTCGTTTTAATCACATCGTATAATTAAGTCAACCAATAGGTGATTAATCAACGAATCAACCGACTATTTTAAAATAAACGTCGCGGAATTATATCCGTAAGGTAACATAAATTTAAACTGCTCGTCGTACAAAACACTCCGAATTGGCAAACTATGTTCGAGGTAAAAAAAAAAAAAAAAANCAGATGCATGAAAAAAATTGGCGACAACGGCAACGCAAACTTGATTTATAACAGCATAAAAAGTCATTACAATCTTATTTTTTAATTCTAATGACGAAATGGCGACCGGCCAATACGCCGGAAAAAGTCTGAATTTAAGGGAACATTTTTATAAGATTAGAAGACATCGACAGCGACATCGCGCCTCAATCCGAATTTAAATCTTGGAACGAATTCAACGAAGCGAGTTAGCAAAAATCTAATAAACGTTCCGATTTCTCAATACACGTGTCTATTTTCTAAATAAACCCAATACAACCAAAAACGTTTCTAAAAGCATCCTTTGGAAACCTATGCGACCTCTAATGGAGGTGTGCGTAATACGCATAATTTGGTCTTAAAAATAATCCTTTCACACAACATTAACTTCATTTGGGAGGAACCTTCCTACCTATACACCCATTATAATCAGGTTAAACGATATGTTCAACAGAGTTATTAAAAACCTTCATTCGTCCACTAAGTATAGTGTAGGTGCACTGGTAAATTATACAACCGCGATGTTCTCGTTTACAGAAGAAAAATTGGATCACGTTGACGCGTCCTTTGCACAAAAATAAAAGTGAAAAATAACACGAGTGCTTTCTACACGGTTAAGTACGACGATCTGTATACGAGTTGTACGAATCGCAACGACGAGCTGGCTGAACTACTTAGGACGAATGTCAGACCGGGTTTTTGTTTTCGTATAACTCGACACTTTTCCACGACCGTACTTGAAACTGTTACTTAAATTGAGAAGCGTGAAAAAAATAACAAATGAAAAAATATTTCAGAAAAATTTCCATCAAATATTCCAAGATATTAAGATGAAAAATGGTCAAGTAAAGTAAGTTATAGAAATCAAACTTCCAACTATCTGATTCGAAGATTTTTCATTTCTGAGGAAAGTTTCCGACCAAAGTTCGTCAAAACAGGTACTTTAAAAAAAAAACAACAACAGCCACTCATTCGAAAAAAATTACGCTTAAATAACCAATAATTCCCGAATTTTTCATATTTCCTCATTTTTACAAACCTTCAAAAAATCATTCCACCTGAAACAATCATCTTTCGAATTATTCTCTCATCAATATCGAACCAAGTAGCAGAAAAAAAATGAATGCGGAAGCTCGTCTATTGAGACGCATCTACACTACATTCTGGAAGACCTTGTTTCGTTCAAGATCAACAACCCATAAAACGTTAAAAATAAATACATTAGATACTTTGCTTCACCAAAAGAGGGAAAAACTTGTCGAATTTTCACGGGTATAACTTTCTAAAAATAACAACGCTCCCTGGAGACCCGATGTTTTCGAAAATTAGAAATTTATTGACTTTTCATCGGTTTAATGGAAAAAAAAAAAGAAAGGTAAGTATACGCAAAAAGCCAGCGTGACTTTTCAGCGTTTCATGACGAATAACATTTCACCGCATCATTTCATCAAAGACGATGATGCAGTAGGGACATTTTCGTCTGTAATTTCTCCGTTGTAGAAACTTTTCAAACTGATGGTATGGTATACGGTATATCGAATTAGCCTATGGGATTTGTTTTCGAAGTGAATTTCAACGAGTTGGTTTATTTTCGCACGTGTATCTAAATTCTTTGAGTCCATCGGTTAGTTTTAAAGTTCGCATAACTTGCGTTCGACGACGATTGTATTCATGCATGCAATTTGCTGAAGTTCTTCAACATGGTAGTAACCCATAATACACCTCCGTAAAAAAAAAAAAAAAAAATATCAAAAAAACAATTATTTAAAAACAGAGAACATTACGCAGCAGCGGAGAAAATAATATAGCGGTTAAGATTTGCATTACTCAATTGTTTGAAGCAGTCGTGCAGCCAAGGGACTCCGGCGGTCTAGACAAAGGAGGTCCGATTTCCACCTTTTTTTTTTTGGAAAGTTGGAAGAGGGAGTGAAGAAAAGTTGTGAAATGACGTCAAAAAAACGTGGTACAAATTTCAGTCTCTGACTCAGTCCTTAAGGGGTGCAGTTATGAGAAAATTACTCGCCCTAAAACTTTTCAAATAAAGTGAAAATGGGGCACCAGTGTCCGGACACCCTCCCGCGAGCACGAAGAAATTTAAATTTCTTTGAATTATTTCAAAATTTGCTATTTCGATTGGAAAAATCGAGTGAAACCCTTTTGTTAATTAGTTCAGAAAGTCGTTTTTGAAGGTAAACATGTTCTTTTTTCAAAATTTTTAGCAAAATTACTCAAAACAGAAATTTCGCTCGCTTATAAAACGAGGATTATCTGTATTTTAAAAATTTTGAAAATAGGTGTAAGTTCAGTGCCCCATTGGAAAATTCTGGTTACGCCACTGATTTGAAGACAAGGAAAAAAGTGCACAAAGATTAGACATTTTTTACCTACAACAAAGTAATATTATCAAAATGCATAAAATTCATGTTGAACGCACCGCATCGGAAGTTGCCGAGAAAGGGTGCAGTTGGTATGAACAAAAAATAAAATTTCTATGATGAAACCTAGCCTTAAAGGTAAAACCCTACAGTCGATGAATTTTATTATCGACACGTATTTATACCCCGGACCCGTACACCACCCCTTCGTCCTTACCCACGCCGATAGTTGGCTATTTCATTTCATAATTTATAATCTAAAAACACATATCCCATGCAACGACGATATCACCTGAAGGTAAATTTTCTAGAATATTGCATCGGTAAAGACGACGCGAGTAGTCGTTGCACGAGGGAGACTTTTTTTCTCATCACGCGTATTAACAGTTGCCTAGCAAGTGTGGTATAAATAAGAGGGGAACAGCGAAAAAGGGTTCTTTATCGATACGAAACGGAATTGTTAACGCGATGATATACTGTACCGACTTCACCTTATGGTTTTTAAACGTTCGAGTTCATAAAGTAATTTTTTATACTCATGAACCATTACCAACATACGGGTAGTGTACCACTAATAGAGAATGGTGCACGTGTGCTGTATATGTGAGATAGAGATACGATACTGTCGACCAATCAACACGCGCAGATATCTTCCAATTCGCGTTATCTTATTTTAAAAGGATGCGAGTATCGTTGAAGACGATGGTCTGTGTGCCTTGAAAAAAAAACCGGTGAAAATTCAATTTTAATTTAATTTTTTTTAATGGTCTTTAGATAGAATTTTCAAATTTCAACTTTCTGAACGGAGCTCGTTTCAGTAGGTTTTGGCCCGTTACCTCTCTCCTACTCCTTTCCAGCGGAAATAATATTCATACAGAATTTCATTTTTTGACAGTTTTCAATCAAATTTGAAAAAATTTACAGAAATGTTGGATATTTAATTGTTTAAGTCGAAGGATATTCAAGAAGAATTCAAAAAAAAAATTTCAAGCGTTTTTTTCAAAATCAAACAGTTATTGGTGACTTGTTTCGAGGCGAAAATATGCAAAAAACATTAGAGGGCGAGGGATATCGCGATCGCGCCAGTACTTAATCCAGATGTACAACAATACAGTCCTTCTAAAATAGCTTTAGTCAAATAATGTCAGTTTCGTGTGAGCTGAAGATGGAAATTTTTACAATTTATTCATTCAGTAAACGGGAAAAATTTAGCTCAAGTTATGTTGAACAGGTTACACTTTTTAAGCATATCTGTAAACATCATCATAATGATAAATTCGCTCAATTTTTCAGAAACTAGCGTTTCTTACTTTTTTTTCTTTATCGAAGTTTCAAAGAGAATTTTTTTTTTTCATTAGCCAAGATTTTTTTTAAAACCTTATGTACATATTTCTCAAATTCATTTTTCCAAATCCGCGTAAAACAATAGAATCAGCAGCCTTTCATCACTTTTCGTGTAAGACCAAACACTACTAAAATTACACGGTCATTTACGTACATTTGCTCCAGCACATAAAAAATGCAAATGTTGAACGCCCATGGCCGTAAGAACGTCACAGAACTCTTAAACCTTTCGTCATTTAGAGGCAACAATATGAAAAAAATAATTAAACCGCGGTTTCTTCTCAACCTATATTACCTCAACCGAGAGTTCATTCAGTCGCCATCGCTTTTCCGATAAAGTAGAGAAGAAAAAAATCGCGCACAAAAGATAAAGAACTACAAATATAAGCATACTCAACCGGGAGAAAAGACTTTTTCAAATATTAACGCCGAAGAGAAATTTAAAAAATTCTTCAACATAAAGAAGCAGAGGCGACCAGACATGAAAATCTTTTTCAAGATGATAATCGTTTCTTTTCACAAAAATGTACTCCTTTTTTTATAGACTTTATAATGGTTGCATTCGCGAGTGTTATTTTTTTATATGCAACACGAACCTCGAACGCCATCGCCGAGCGCATTTTTTATGTACTTTGGACCAAAGCTGCAGAATTTCTTCTAGCAAAACTGACTGCATTCTTCACGCGTTATGTGCGCTTCTATTTTTATTTTTTTCTACGACCTTTTTCCTGCTTCTTCTTTTTTTTTGCTTCGAAACTAGTTTTTTTACCTAATACATAAATGATGCAATATTTTTTTTCCATCTTTTAATAACGAATTCAGATAATATCGAAAACAACTACGACTCGGTGTCGGCTACTTGAAACCGGTTAAATTCCTCTTCGTGCTGTCCAAATTTCAACCAAGAAGCCAATAAAAATTTTTTCCGAGTCGTGTAGAAACGTACCATCGACATAAAGATAAAAAAGGGCAATTTTCTATAGCCTATAAAAAAGCTATTAATTTCTTATAAAAATTAGCTCGACTGAGATCTCGCGAAAGTGATGGAAGCACGAGCGCAAATTTCGTACAATCGAAAAAAGCTTAGTCAAAAAGTTGGAACTAGGTCGTCGCCGACATCCGTATACTAAAATGTAAACTGAACTTAGCTTTAAGTCGCACTTTAATTTTCGTGTCTAGCTCCATTGTACGCTTTTAGTCCGCGCTAAAATACCGTATCGAAAAGTTCATTTATACTAAACAATATATCTATTCCTCGGCACGAGCAATTAATTCCGAGACACTGCTGGAGCTTTGAACCTGTAACGAGGGGCGCGAAAAAGGCGAATTTTTCCTCATTTTCTCATTCACGCAATCCTAAACGTATTCAACGGGGTGTAAACGTGGTGAAAATGTTTCGAAGCCATTTCCTCGAAACTGTCCCGTCGTGTCATTTTTGGGAGAAAATTCTTTTACATGTGTAACTTGCTGTTTTTGACATGGAAGTTTCGTGATGACAGCAGGTATACAGGGGTATTGCCTACCACCTATGTCTTCTTTACAACCTCGTCTCGTCTTGTTCTTTTTACGCAGTTGGCGGAATAATGAAGAGTTAATGCGATGTGGCACAACTAACCTATCGATATTTGCTATAAAAATTTGCCATTACGAGTAGTAACCAACGCCGGTAACTCGGTACAGATTGCATAAAATATTTCCAACAGAATACGCGCCGTGCCAGTGCTACCTTGAGTAAAATGCTTTGTTTTCTAATTTTTGATTGCTGTCGCAGTCACTGCCACGGTCGCTCGACTACCATTATCGACATTTGACACATTTTATGTAATTGATCTTGTATACAATTTTTCCAAGTCTTGGCGCTCGTGACCGCCATCCAGTTACGTATAATATAACAAACGTATTGCAGGCCGTTTTTTCAGTACTCAGTGGAGGGTAGTGGGTTTTGAATTTGTATACTTTTTTCAATTATTCAAATTTTATCATGATGGTTTTTCCTTTTCGAGTGTTTCGTACGCGTAATAAATATGAAAATTTCTCAATTTCTTGAATTATTAAAATTATTTCACCCCTTCGCCTCCCTCTTTCCATGGAATATTTTAAGAAACACTCTAGAAATTTATGAAAAACCGCTTCTGGTTTTTCAACACTGATTTTTTTCAATTTTTTTTTCTTCAAATTTATCAAAGGTAGGCTTCTTTTATCGATGCAAAAATATACGAATTTGAAAGATTAGCGAATTTCATAAAATTGTCAAATCCGCAAAAAATCGGCGCGTTATGGGAAAATTAAAAAATTAAATCAAGTTGGCGAGTAATTTAAAAAATTTTCAAAAAATATAAAATTTTAAAAAGTTGAAAAATTCTTTGAAAACACATTCACATAAGAAGGACTTGAGAAGTATAAACCACGTTAACAAAATCTGAACAGAAAAAAGTACAAATTCAAAACTGACTCCCTCCATGTAATTGCTCGACGTAAATTAATGTGTAAAAAAAGAAAAGAACAATTTTTTTTTAAAATTCAAATTAAAAATAATTTTGTGGAGGAAAAAAATCCTCGAATGTAACGTGTTTTTCTAGACATCGGAGAAAGAAATTAAATTGAAAATTACTTCTGTTTCTTTTTAATTTTAAAAAAAGTGAAAAAAAAAGTTACAAAATGAAGAGAATATTATTCGCAGATTAAAGATTAAACTTAATTAATCTACAAACGTAAGTAAAACTCAAGATTACGGTTCCTAAGCTGTTCATTATAATTGAATTAACACAGATAAAAGTGTGAGAGAAGGAAAAATTACCTTAGGTATTTAAATGCAAGTTTATTTCGTTAAATAATTCTGAAAAATTTGTTAAGCGGCGAAGACATGAACTTGAACGGACACTTAACGCGATTAACACGCTAAAAAAAATTAATCGAATAGTAAAATTCGTCGAAAAAACGTTTTCAAAATTATAAAATTTATCGATATATACAGTCGAAGTCTAAAAATTAATAATCATATGAAATGAGCATAAACTACGAAATCTCTTGAAGTGAAAACCTAATCAAACGGTTCAATTTTCAAGAATAGGTATGGAATTTCGTATTAATTTAAATAATTATACTCCGGTCAGCATTTCGCTAAAATCAATAAGCCTACGTAAATAGCATAATTTCAAATACATGAAATTTCTTCTTGAAGTT
>JAAOIU010020073.1:0-10507 GCA_018107765.1 Hypogeococcus pungens | reverse complement strand
AAAAAAAAAAAAAAAAAAAAAAAAAAAAAAAAAAAAAAAAAAAAAAAAAAAAAAAAAAAAACACATGAAATTTGTTAATCGACGATTTAGCGCTTCTCAACACCACTCAGACGATCAAAATAACACGCGGAGTTCGACTATAGCACGAAAAAAACTCGATTATGATAATTTTCCATTTAAAGAAATCTATAAAAAAAATATTGGCAAATATTATAAATGTAAGCATCGGTTACCTTACCTTGAAATTGTCTTCTTTGGCAGCATCTTTATCGATAATCTGTTGGATAACTCCGGCTGACAACAACTGCGTACAGAACTGTACAGCTAGCGAGTGTAACTCGCTATTCTTAAATTTCTGATTAAAAGATTTCTTATCAGATAACGACGACAAAAACCAATTAATTAACATCTGACCTGCACGGCAGAAAACAACGAATTAATTCCAAGAAGAGTGACCATTATAAGAAAAACAACGATGCAGTTTCTAGTTCTAGTGATTGTGCGAAATTGCGAATTTATGACGATATGGATAAAAACAACGACCTCGATCTTGCGTCAAATTAGATGACCATTTGTGTGAATTTAACAATATGATACTTTAACTAGAGAAATTTCTTAAATATTCTCTTTGAAGAGGATACAATAGAATGACACAAGAGAAAATATAACAGTCGACACGAGCACTTAAACCAATCGTTCAACTTGATACGTATGAGTCGCGTAAGCAATTATACAATACAGGCAAATGGATCGTAACATAAACGGTGTTATCAAACACCTACTATAAAATCTGTATGAATAATTCATCCGGCCTGTTTCTTCCTACATGTCACCTTCGCTATAGGTACTATTTATTTTAAGCTTTAAGCGGTCTTCAGTTTAATAAGTATTTAAGTACTATGTGAGATTACGAAATAGGTTATTCTACCTTCAAACTTCTCGTAATTTTGAAAATCTAATTTTTCCGGAATGAACTTGCATTTTTGAATTTTTTGTTCCATGGCAGCTTTATCGAAAGTTAGACTGGCCACTTTTCGGAGCACATTGCTTTCTAGAGGAGCTCCTTCGGTAAGTGATGAATGACGACAGGTTGACGAAGATGTACCTGAAAATGAATGAGGAATTAGTATAACGTATTTAGGACAGATTTTCAAATAATTTGAATGTAATACGGTTGATGGAACGTTAAGCGGAGTAATTAACCGGGTTACCTTTACTTTCGGTCGAAATTGATTTCGGCGTCGGAAAGGTTGTTGGCGAAAGCTCGACTTTTTTGTGTTTAGTGACTGTAAAGGAGCTAGGACTCGGTTTCAACATGTTGTCTTTATCGTTAAAGCTACAAATGGTATCTTTCTTTTTGATGGAGCCGATGTCTATGTCTTTGGGTACTTTGACATCCATGTTTTCGTTTATTTTGGGATCCGAATCAAATATATTGTTTTCGAATTCCTCATCTGGACTAAAATACGGTGTAGTGATGAGCGGATCTGTATACGATGTGTTGGTAATATCGTCGGTCACGTCATCATCTGGATTATCTTCCGGCTGCGCGTTCTCATCCGTTTCTCTATCAACTTTAATGCATATTCCAACGCATTCGTCGGTGCGATTCACATCAGTTGGGCTTATTTCATGGTTGGATTGATCTCCAAGTTGTAGCTGACTTACTACATGTTGATTTTGAAGTACATCTGCGGACGCGACCGTACTATGATGATCTTGTACGTGCACTTGTACATCACCGACGTGTACAGTTTGTTTAAGATTGTCACTCGAATTATCAAAACAAACTACCGAATCTGTATTCGCATTAACGTTCTCACGACTCGAGTTGGTTGTTTGTTGATAGTTTAGAACGCCGCACTCGGCATTATTACATCGTTCGCGATTACCGCCACTATCGTCACTGACACTGACGTATTCAACTGACCGTTCTTCCGCAGTGTTATTACGTTCCCCACCACCTGACATGGAACCGGATTGCCGCTGCGGCGGCGGGATTTCATCCGTTTCAACGTCGCTGCAACCGCACCGAACCTGTTCATCGCTATCTAACAGCTCGACACTCTGCGGATCGAGAGCCTCCTGACCTTGGGCGTCTTTATCCGTTGTTAAGTCGATGAGCGAGCCGCGACCTTTGAATTTCAGCCGTTTGCCCAGGAATCTTTTACGCGGGCTTTTTAAATTCGAAGCTTTACTTTTCACATCCGAGCTATTCGAGTTGCCCATGATTTTATCGATGGGTTTCCTCGATTAACGCGAATTATCTACTCACCTTTATTTTTAGATGCGTTTACGTGCTTTTCTAATCGATAATGGTAATAAAAGCATATCACGATTTTTTTTCTTGTTTTAGAGTTGACTCTCAAAGCGGCCAACTATTAATGTAACGAGCTGCGTCATTTGTACGAACCACCGGCTCCGGAAATCATTTTCATTTTGCACGTAGAAAGCGCACGAAGTAAAATGCAATCTCGTTTCGGCGTTAATTTCTTCACAACACGGTACAGCATCTAATTCTATGAAGCTTTTACCTTCGGTGGTCATAAAACCGTAGCACGAACATCGCCCATGTAAACAACTTTATGGTAACCGTATGCAAACGAAGTAACTACATTGCCAGCTAGGCTTCGAAAAACAAAGCTCAAAAGCTTCATTTGACTACAATATGTAAAACAATACGCCTTCAGACGGTTGTATTGGGTCAAGTAATCGATATCCACGAAATCGTTATGTAATAACAGAAGCTTATTGAGTGAAATATTGAGTGTAGTTTTTGTCGAATAATTATTCAAAAACTATAAATAAAACGCATTGCCATCACTTCCCAGGCACACTTCGACACCCTTCGATTTTCTGCATTGTTTTGAAAATATTTTTCTTATTCAGAGTTGCCCAAGCGGGAAAACGAATAATGCGAAACAATGTATCGAATTTTTCTTGTTATCGCGGCTGCTCTGCTCGTAAAAAATGGTTTGATGGATAATGGTTTTCACTTTCACGAATGAAAATATTTTTAGTCACAACAAGGTAGGTACCTAGATTTTCACATGAAAATATTTAATGGAAAAGTCGATTCACCTTGAAAATTCTTCACGATGGTAACCCTGTTTTATTTACGATACTCCCCTCCTGTGTAATTTTCGGAAACGTAAGCATGCGCATGTTTGCTTTTTTTCACCCTGAAAGGCTAAAACACTTTTCTCAGCTGATTCCAGGTGCTGATACGTTGAATAGTCGTAATCCAGACTTCATTGAGCCTTTTCAAATACGGTTTACACGTACCAAAGTAATAAGTATGCAGAGGGCAGGAATGAGGAAACACCCACAGAGCACTTTTTTATTGAATCGGTGTAATTTACTCGTCCATCAAAAACATTCCTTTGAACTCAGGTAATTTCGAAGGTACTTCAGCCCGAGTTTTGAATTTTAATTTGAATGCACGTAACGTGCTGAACCGCTGAACCATAGATAATGGCCACAATATTCTCGCATTCAAAATATTTCTATTTATTACCTTTTTCTTCGAGCCGTTCCATTATAACTGAAGTAGGTAGGGTAGAACTTCTTAAAAACTACCGAAATCTCACAGTCATTCTCCTTTTGCTCAGTAACAAATATTATTTATGATTGTTTAATTTGGGCGACTATCTAGTAATTTATTTGGTCATTATTTGACGGTTCAATAAAGAAAATCGTAATTACTTAATGAACCCATTTTAATTGCCACAAAAATATCGAAACTAATTAATCTAACAATTTTAATTTCGTTTCCTGGCAATTGGAAACTTGAAAATCATTAAAAGCGTCCTCGAAATGAGGATAAAAGTCTAAATTCCACAGCGATGATTTTTTTTTGTTTCAAAATGACATCAGTTGGAACAGGGAGGAGATGGCAAAACATAGGATAGTGACCAACAGCTTCTTTATTAGTTTCGAGGATTTTTATTAAATTTTCGCAATGTTTTAAACTGTATTTTCCATTTTTGTAGGACTTTTTCTGTATGAATACAAATTGAGAAAAGCACCAATATAATGAAAAAACAAACATTTTAAGTTTCAATACAAGAATCCGATGCAAATTAGTATACCTATGCACACCAGATTGTAATTATTTTTTTAGAAAAGTTCGAAGTTGAAATTTTCTTGGCACATCTGCAGCCGTAAATATCGCGTAAAAATAA
Organism: Hypogeococcus pungens; assembly: GCA_018107765.1. NCBI lineage: Eukaryota > Metazoa > Arthropoda > Insecta > Hemiptera > Pseudococcidae > Hypogeococcus > Hypogeococcus pungens. The sequence goes on along the minus strand of JAAOIU010020073.1, from coordinate 6,323 downwards.
TTGTAGCAATAAAACTGAATTACTGTGATAAAATTTCCACTCTAGAGCTCACCGAAGGAGAAAACACTTCCCTCTAAAACTAATTAACAAAACTCACGCAGCTCATTTCCAAAAACTTCATTTAATTACTCGAGCGAAAAAAATATGAATAATTTCTACCTACCTAACAATAAAATCATGTAAATCTTGACTCCATCGGCGACTCGATCAATCTTCCAAGCTCGCAAATCTTGTCAGAAACAAAAATTTCGACGCATTTTCCATTTCAAACTATATGAATTTTCGCGAATCTACAAAACTCGACGGCAGTATGATGAAATTAATCACGTTGTAGCTTAGCACAGCACTGCGATGTACTCGTATCTGGCGTCGAAATGTGATACATATATGGTTTACACCGTGTTCCTTATCAGCAAGTTAAATTGCAGCTCAGATAAGAATAATTTTTAGGAGGGAATGAAATCGAGTTACATTTGTATTGGTATTATGAGCTGTAAACATGTGCACAGATACACGGATGTGTAACTGTGTATGTGCCATATGATCTTCTATACAACACCAGCCTAACTACAGTCGGATTACAAGTGTGTTTGTTTTGTTTATTGAATAAACGTATCTGTCTCAGATCATGTAGCAGAATACTTTATTATACGACGAAATTACTCATCGGCACAATAATAAATAAACTTTAGGTTGCGTAATACAGGTAATTGACGATTTGGTAACTGCGATTTTAAACAATTTACGTATTAAACGTTACAACGTAGAGAAACTATACTGTTATGAGAGTATGTAGATGAATTTTTGCGAATTTCAGTAACCTTGCCACTGTCACGGATGTATTTAATTGAAACAGAAATCACTTTATTCTGACTTCTCCCTTTACACTCTATTTGACGTTATGTCACGAATAATAATTACTACAGTTGAAAAAATTAGTAGTTATCCTATTTGGTGCAAATCATTTGATAAGAGATCGTAGAAGCGTGCTAAGCAATGAAGTAAGGGAAAATATTGCAAATTATGCCCTTGGCATTCACAAAATTAAAACATAATAATTTGTACCACATCACAGAAAAGCAAGAACTGAAGAGGTGTTCAACAAATTTTACGTATGTAAATCGTTTGCCTTACGCAAACGAATTCTACAGCCTGCGCAGAGTAATTTAATAATCGCAAAAATTCACCTAACTACCAAGTTACAATGACATCTTTGAAAACACCTAGATCATTGTTTACATATTTTCTATACTTGGAAAGCGTATCGTACGATATTAATTCGCACGATATTTTATTAACATAATTATCGTAAATATTAGTCGACTTATCTGGGACCACCGGAACACTATACCGAAACTGGCTCGTATTTGTGAGCAGCGTTTCTGGAATCTGAGCTTTCAAAGAGGAATTCATACTCTTCTTTGATATTCTATCGATTAGTTCGTACCTACGAATAAAGTTGAAAAATAAAGGAACCGAATATGATAAAATATGGGGAAAAATTTTCCGAAAAAGAGTATGTACGTTACGTATAACCGGTTAGTGTAGTAAATGGGAGCTGAGTTGAAATTTTGACTTTTTCGAATGGAAATTGGTATTATGGTTTTAAACTCCCTATGAAAATTTTTTCAGCTCACCAACATAACTCTTACTCCTTGCACGAGCCGAGAGATGAAAGTGTAATAATTGAGAGTTGTCATTTAATTTCTTGCGTCGTTAAAGTGAATTTTAGAATTTTATTACGGTATTCAACTTCACATCGGCAATCGTAATCTGTTCGCATTTTTTATCAATTTTATTTAAAATGGAACCCGCCTTATAATCACAATTTTTCAGCTGTTCTTGAGCTCGATGATCAGTGATCCTTAATTTACGAATCAATAGATGTTGAAAATTTGACAACTGACAGATTTTTAAAAAAAATAAATAAGTAATCTTGAAAATTTATAAAATGTTCAGACTTGCACGTTTAATCTTCAAAAAAATTTCAAAAATTTGCAAATTCTCAAAAATTGACAAAGTTTTAAAATTGAGAATTTTTTAATTGACGAGGTTAAAACTAACAAATTTTTAAGATGGATCAAACAGATGAACTTTTTTCAGAATTTGTTATAGAGAACACTTTTAGAAATGAGAGAAACTGATTTTTAACTCTATTCTCCATTCAATAGGACAATTTTGGTTAAAAAAAATTTGCCTTCCAGTATGTCGCTAAGTACGTGTTTTTAAACTCCTTACCCAATTTTATCAAAATTCGTCCATTTTTGACGACGTCGGTTTTTCAAATAATATTTTTGAAAGTCTTCCACGCGTAGTTTGAAAAAATTCGGTTGAAAACTTCTAAAAACCGAAATTTTGAACAAAACTTTGTTTTACTTCCTCGAGTGGGTCAGATTTACGTTAAGAAGCTAAAAATTTTATCATTGGTTTTTAGATCGTATAAGGACCAACTTCTAATTGAAAAAGTCGAAATTTCAACTCAAGGCCGACCGATCCTCACACAAAACCAGTTGGGTATCCGTTAGGGTNTCCTGACTCAATCTTGAACCCCTCTCCCATTTTACAACAAAATTCGAAATTTAAAAAAAAAATCACAATATTGTAGATTTTTTTTCGATGTTATTCTCTTTGTCGCAACACCGAAAGGATACAAAAAAATTTCATCAATTTTTTAAATTTTTCAGGTGTTCTCAAATTGAATATCTTAAAAATGGCAAATTTTGGATTTTTTCGAATCAATTTTAAACCCCAGAAAAGTGAAAAGAATTAATATATATATATTTTTTTACTTGTTTAATGTTGCAATACGGCAAATTACATCAAAAAATGCAAAAAAAGATCATTTTTTCAAATTTTGAATTTTGACGCAAAATGAGGGTTGGGGTTAGGATTTAACCTCAGGACTGAAATATTTACCGCGTTCTTTTTGCGTCATTTGGCAATTTTTTCTCACTCCCCCTCCAACTTCCCAAAAGACAAAGAGATCGAGCAACTCTAGTATCTGTGTATTCTTCTGGTAAAACGTACTTTTCATACAACTGACGATCTTTCTCTTTCAACTCAAGTCGATCAGGGGATATTCCGTAGACGTTATCTGGCGGTGATACTGTTTCAGGCTCTTGAATTACGTCATTTTCGACGATAGAATATTGCGAAATATAATAGTGCGTGTCTTCTTCGTCGTCACTTTCATAACTCGAACTAAACATAACAAATAACAGTATTTTATATCAATATACCTTAATTCGAAATGTACAAATAATAGTACGATTTTATGTGTTTGGTAAAAATTACAGTTTTATGTACTTTCGGTTCGTCGAGGAATACGCAGGTCACCTGATGAAATTTACTCAGATTATCAACTTACCTACTGGTATCGATACTTTATTAATTCTGTAATTGCCGAAAAATTAAAAATTACCATCGCAAATGATTACGAACTTCAAAAGACAACCTTTTTAATTGGTTCATTAGAAAAAAAAAATTAAAAAAATTAAAAAAAATGCCAAACTGAAGTTACGAAAACTGCGCGGTAATCAGAGCGAAACGCAAGTCCAAATAATTCAAACATACTAGTTATGACACGAAAACTGCATCGAATGACGTTGCTGATTTTCAAACGACATTGTACATTGTACTCAGTTCAAGAAATGACGTATTGCGGCGTGTTAATTCATCATACCTGGAACTAGAGTTATTCGAACTGGTAGAACTTTTGCCCGTCAGCGATGGATTCCTCATGTTACCATTTTTAGCTGTCTCTTCTCTCATACGTCCAGGCCGAATGCGTACAGTGAACGGACTGTAGTCGGTTACACATTGAGGCATGAAGTCTCTGAAATCAAACAATTTAATTAATATTCGGTATCGTTCTGGACCACAATAGGTATTAATAACTGTCATCGAGCACGTCGGATAAAATGCAAACAATTTAATAGTTATGTAATTAATACGATAATGAATTTTCGTAATCGTCTGATGCCAAGTGTATTTATAAGGAAGCTATTATGCGTGGTAGCATATTCAGAGCTCCGATTGGTAAAAGGTAATCTTCGATAAGGTTAGGTATTTGCGGTTACCGAACAAAACGAATATTTTTTACGACCTTAGATGTACTTATTATAAATAAACTGAATTTGTTGAGTTGGTAAGTGATTGTTTCGAACGGATGGATTGAGTTCAGACGCTCGCGATATATTTACCATAAATTCCATTTTATTTAATGTGTACGATTAACTGAGAAAGTGTTGACGAAATTTTTCGAAGCTTTAGAACTGAGCCTTTTAAAGTTGTTGTTTTTTCATTTGGCTCGGAGTGATCATAATGCATCTAACGAGTTTCGTAAGTAATCAGACATTTTGTAAAATACCTACCTTTCTTATCGGTTTGAACATTGATGTCTAGAAAATTATTCACATTTTATTTTTTCAAGTCCTACTTGATTTCATTTTGACTCAAGGCAATTCCAATTGAACAAAATTACCTTGGTTAATGTTGTTTTCAGATTCTGTTTTTCGTCGGACTATTTTCTTTGGTTATAAGCGAACCGTTTTTATGGGGAAACCATTACGGTGGTCATCATCATCACCATAGCCCACACAGGCATCATAGTTCACACGGACATCATATCCCTCACAGACATCATAAACCTCACCATCATCATCATCATCATCACCATCAATACCATCATTACAACCCTTACCACCCAAAACCTTGGCATAATTATGATGGGGGTGCGCACAGACAACACCATCATTCACCTCATTATCATCAAAGATACGCTCACCCCTTTTTTTAGTGAAGCACTGATGGACTGCCTGCTTTAATTAAAAATTAGTAACAATGTATTAATTTAGGAATAAATTTTACTCACCGAATGGAATGGCTAATTTTGAACTCGTAAGTATCTCCAATCACAGATAGTTTATCAGTTCGATGGTAATGCATGTAAATGTCGACCATTTCCGAATCTGTTTTCAAATTTGGTAGCAAAGTTAGACATCTTTTATTCAGGTAATCGTACGCTAGTGGTAAACATTTGATTATTTCTTCGTCCCACCATTGAGTTAAGGGTATCCTGTTGACGACGCAATCGCAACTCAGTTGCCAAAAAGGAAACTAAAATGACTTAAATTTCACAAGTTTAAATTACTTTTTACGCTCCACTGTGTGTACTGCTTCAGGATGATGCAAATAATAATCGATGTTCTGTTCCCAAATAGGTTGGTTGTGTTCTCTAGGTATGTATAATCCGAGAAATAAATTGATAGCATGCTGTTTCTCCGTATCTACAAAAAAATTTCAAATACAAATACATCAAATACGATTTTAATAAAATGCAAAAACCACAGCACTCTGACTAATTACCAGAAAAAGTGTTTCTGTAATATCTGCTCAACGTTTGCATAATATCATTTCCTTGAGACGTCCAAGGGGCAGTCTTCCGGTAAGTTTTTACTCGATGGACAAGTTGAGAACCACCGTACTGTAACGCTAAAGTATCACCATGATCTTCGTAAAGAACTTCGAGTAATCTTACACAATCTGAATCAAATTCCAACGAAGGATGGTCCAGTAAACCTAGATAATACAACTTACAAAAAGAAAAAATGTATCATGAAATTAATCAAAATCGTATCGTTAGTCTTATTTACGCTTCGCCTGAAATCATACTTGGTACGCTAACGCGCATTTTCCCAGAGCAAACTGAGCAGTATTTGTTCTATCCAAACAATCGACGCAATTGACTCGAATTACTCCGGTCTGCACACTATTCTCAGCCAGTACCTTGTCAATCACAGTTTCGGCCAGAGGTGGGCCATTTTTAACAAATATGCCGGTTTTCGATATAGCGGATCTAGCTATCTTGGCTAATCCTCCCATTACTTTGGCTTCTTTCCTGAACAACAACAAAAAAAAAATTATAATTTACTATTGAAAGGGAAAGGATTAAAATTGTACAGACATGATTTTTTACCTTTTGTTAATTCGTGCCATATCAAAACTAACGTATTGGATTTGATGACTAGGTGGAACAAATAAATTTAAATAATTCACAGCCGAATTTAGCTGTTCGGTGAGCTGAGACTCGTGTTTCTTTTTTTCGCGTTTTTTGACTAGATTCAAAATTATAATTGGAGATCCGTATCGCCGCAGTAACTCGTTAAAATGAGCACCTAAGAATTTGTTTTGCGAGTTGAATTACAATGATGATCGAAGATTAAAATAGTTGAATTGAAAAATTACAATACCGGAGTAGTATGTATTATACCTGATCCTGGAACACATTTTATTTTTTGGATTTTTAACCGAATTCATCTTTT
>JAAOIU010019993.1:0-19328 GCA_018107765.1 Hypogeococcus pungens | reverse complement strand
CCCCACCCCACTCCCCATAAAAAATCAGATATAAAAAAATTCATCACACACATTTACAGATCCCTCATTACAATCCTTCAATTGGTCGCTTATAAATTTTGACAAATTTAAGACACCCATAAACATTGACACATTTACGAACCTCCTGTACCGATACCGTCTTGTAACGCAGACAACACGCCGATTATTAAATAATAACGATAAGAAGAGAAGAAAAAAAATGCGAAATTCTCTCATATTATGTATATGTATCGCCACCGGTATAACATAATCGATCTCTTTATTGTAATGTGTGCGTACAGCACCGTGGCAATAACCGGTTTACGTATTGAATTTACGAAACGACCGACGTCGTCGGACGCGTGGCATATTAATTATCGACTACCTAATACCTACAGCTTCGCGTGTTTAACAATGTCGTTCATTTATGTACGAATTTTTCGATTTTTTTCTCCTCTCTTTCTCTCTCTCTCTCTCTGTGTTTTTTTTTCGACAAGTGTAACTGTTTCCTTTCTATGCCTCTGCCATGCCACAACTAGTCCACAATACCGATAATGTAGAATAAATCTTGATGATGTAATATGAGGAATTGAATATAACGTAGTAGACAGCGGACAGATGCGCTTCGGCTGCGATCGTCGCGACGGCGAGGGGTCGATTTAGCGTTATTAAGGTTGAAGCCTGCCGGTACGATTTCGTGCTCCACATAAGAGAATCAAACTATCGTATCGTAAATCTAGTTCTCATGTCGCATTTTACGTATAATTTTATATTCCATATTTTGCAAGTACTTGCTTGCATTAAGATGAGCAATATACATAATCGTGCTTCGTTCTCCATAGTATCTCATCATTTTTTCGAGGAAAATAAAAATTGGAGACAAGAATGGTATTCTGAGCAATATTTTTCGAAAATTGTGATTAAAAATGCGCTCGCTAATATCACAGGTGGATGGTCGTTCGGTACACAGAAATTCAAGGAGATGTCAGCAACCAGATATAATCGCCAGACATTCATCTACAGCGCTATTCCGTACCTTAGAACTCGCAATTTCGATGGTTTGGACATGGACTGGGAGTACCCCAAGGGCAACGATGACAAGAAAAATTTCGTAGCTTTGCTGAAAGGTGAAAAAATCTGATTTCTTTTCATTAGGAACATCGTTTCCACTTCGATTCTAATTTTATACGATTCAATCTTTCCAGAACTTCAAGAAGCCTTTGAAGCCGAATCCCAAGAAGTCAAGAAACCACGTCTTTTATTAACTGCAGCCGTTCCAGTTGGTCCGGACAATATCAAAGGAGGATACGATGTGCCAGCCATAGCCAGGTAATCACACACATGATAAATTTCACCCGCTCGATGCTTTTTAACAACTCGAGACTTTTCCAACAGCTATTTAGATTTAATTAACGTGATGGCTTACGACTTCCACGGCAAATGGGAACGTGAAACTGGCCACAATGCTCCACTTTACGCTCCGTCTTCCGATTCCGAATGGCGGAAGCAGCTAAGCGTCGATAATGCAGCTTCGCTGTGGGCTCGGCTGGGTGCACCTAAAGAAAAACTCATTATTGGTATGCCCACGTATGGTCGATCATTCACTCTATCCAATCCGAGTAATTTCAAGGTGAATGCACCGGCCAGCGGTGGAGGCAAAGCCGGAGAATATACTAAAGAGGGCGGATTTCTCGCCTACTACGAGGTACCTTTCATTTACAGAAAATATTCTATACTTTGAGAAACCTAAACTTAAGTATAAAACTACCGACAGATTTGCGAAATGCTGAAAAATGGCGCAATTTATGTATGGGACGACGAGATGAAAGTGCCATATGCGGTAGCTGGCGACCAGTGGGTAGGTTTCGACGACGAGCGATCTATTCGTAACAAAATGCAATGGCTCAAGACCAACGGATACGGAGGAGCTATGGTATGGACCGTAGACATGGACGATTTTACTGGTACGGTATGCGGTGGAAATGTCAAGTATCCTTTGATAGGAGCTATTAGGTAGGTACCAATTCATACATTTATTTCAATTATAAAATCCTTCAAAACTACCTTGAGGTACTTTCGATATCGTAGGGAGGAATTATTAGGAATCAAACGAGGCAACAATGTCAAAGACGTCGATTGGAATAAAGTAGCCAGAACTGCCACTGTAGAAATAATCACTAAACCAGCACCCATCAAGGTTAACGCTAGCGAAGTCTTACTCAAAGTGAAATCAGCCTTGACCGCTTCAAATACCGTTCAGACACCGGCCATCCTGAATGGTAAGTCTAAACATGCGTGAGCGTGCTGCCATAAAAATTATTCAGAAAATATCCTTCGAATCATGCATCTTTTCTCGTCCTGTCATTAGCTCGTCCACCGCAGATGTTTTGCTACATGACGAAGTGGGCTCAGCATCGTCCTAGTCTAGGAAAATTCACTCCAGAAAACATCGATTCGTCGCTGTGTACTCATATCATCTACGCTTTTGGCTCACTGAAGGATTTCAGACTAATTGTTGGCGAAGACGAAGAAAGCTTTGCGAAAATTATCACGCTTAGAGAATCCAAACCGACATTAAAGGTGAATTGAATCCTGCGCCAGGAGCACAGTCACCCTCAAATTATACTCAACAATTTTCACGTCTTTGATTGCAGATACTTTTAGCTATTGGAGGGTGGGCTTTCGGATCAACTCCGTTCAAAGAACTTACAAGTAACGTGTTCAGGATGAACCAATTCGTATACGAAGCCATCGAGTTCCTAAGGCAATACAAATTTGATGGTCTGGATGTCGATTGGGAATACCCAAGGTAAAGAAAGAGAGAGAGAGAGGAAGGGCCCAGGATTACGAATTTCATGTTTTTCTCCAAATCAAAATATTTCTATTGCAGAGGAGCTGAAGATAAATTAGCTTATGTGAGTTTCCTAAAAGAATTACGAACAGCTTTCGAAGGAGAAGCAAAGACTTCAGCGCAACCAAGATTACTTCTCACCGCAGCTGTACCAGCGAGTTTTGAAGCCATTGCTGCCGGGTAAAAAATAAGCTTCATTTGGTAGTAATAGAAAGATACAGTTTATCCTATATTTTGGTCTCTAAAAATAGGTACGATGTTCCTGAAATATCTAAATATTTAGATTTCATTAACGTGATGACGTACGATTTTCATGGCCCTTGGGAAAGGCAAGTAGGCCATAATAGTCCCTTATTTGCTTTGGAAAGTGCCACCAGTTACCAGAAAAAGCTCACTGTGGTAAGTACTCTCGACTACAAAAGGAAAAAAGAAAATTTAGAAAACTTTTGATGATACGAACTTTTTGGTACACGTAGGATTACAGTGCTAGGGAGTGGGTGAAGCAAGGAGCACCTAAAGAAAAATTGATGATTGGAATGCCAATGTATGGACGTTCATTCACTTTAGTTGAAGATTCGAAATTTGATATCGGAGCTCCATCTTCAGGTGGTGGAACGGCTGGCAAATACACAGGAGAATCTGGTTTCCTAGCGTACTACGAGGTAATTTAACAAAGGATGAGTGAGTAACTAAATAAAGAGAGGCAAATCAAATAACGCATTCATCAACTTTTTGAATACAGATTTGCGAATTCCTAAGATCGGAGAATACAACTCTTGTGTGGGATAACGAGCAACAAGTTCCGTTCGCTTACAAAGGCAACCAATGGGTTGGGTTTGATGACGAAAGAAGTCTCAAAAATAAAGTATGTAAATCACATTTCCCTAAAAAAAAAAAAAAAAAAAAAAAATTGAAAAAAAGTATTGTAACCCGTTTTGGATTTTTTTCAGATTACTTGGCTTAAAGAAGAAGGATTTGGAGGCATCATGGTGTGGTCAATCGACATGGATGACTTCAGAGGATCTTGCGGAAACGGCAAATATCCCCTATTGCACGCAATGAAAGAAGAATTTGAAAATTACAGCGTGAAATTAGAATACGATGGTCCTTACGAATCTTCTAGTCGGAATTTACTTTACTCAACCAAAGATCGTGAGTACACTCTGCCTCACACATTAATCTAAACCTAAACTGAAATTCTTTTAAATTAAATTTCAAATATTTTCGCCAGCTAATGCTGTCTCTTGCGAAGATGAAGATGGCCATATATCATACCACGCAGACAAACAGGACTGCACTATGTATTATATGTGTGAGGGTGAAAGAAAACATCACATGCCATGTCCTTTGAATTTAGTCTTCAATCCCAATGAAAATGTTTGCGATTGGCCGGAAAAAGTTGAGGGTTGTACGCATCATACACAAGCACCTCCAACATCTAAACGAAAATGAGCGCCAAAAAAAATAAATTAATAAAAAATCAAATATTGTAAGTTGTTTCATTTGTTTTTTGTTTCGATTAAAGTTTGTGTATATTGCTAGAATTTTTTTATATTTTTATATTGTGAATTTTTATTTTGTTGTCGCCAAAAATTTTAATAGAAATAATGAAATCGGTCACGTGATTAATTTATTGAAGATATTTTTAGTTAACCATTTATTTAAGAAGTTTGTGTAAATAATAAAAAATGTATACGAATATTCGAGTGTCATAGGAACTTTTTTTTTTCGTTTAACCTATGAATTGTTTTGAGTCAGATACTTATACGTATTACGATGTGTTATAATTTCTAGATGTGTAAATATTTTTTTCTAACTGTATAATTTGCAAAGCAAATGTTTTTATTTTGTTGCTTCTCGAAATATATTATTTATTAAAGTCTCAATTTTTCGTTTTTTTTTCTGATCCTTTCTTTACTTAAAAATATGAGCCTAATCAGAAAAATTACACAGTTAACTTTAATATGATTCGGGTTCAAAATTTCCTATTTCAGCTCAATGAATATTTCGACGGTTTTAGAGTTCTAATCGAATGCATGTGAGACAGGAACAAGACAGAAAAGTTCAAGTATAAAAAATTCATCTCATAACCAATAAACTAAATACAATTATTTCAGATTTGAATTGAGAACTCTTCTCTTTATTAAAATGATTACCTTTTAGGTGCCATCAGCTCCTCATTACCATTCTCACCGCGGTTTGGTTCAAATGAACGTCGAATAAATCGAGTAACGGGTAAGAATTTACGTACAAATTTCAGCTGGAATAAGAAAAAGTAATGAAATTGAGGTATAAAAATCTATTCAACTTACAACTGCGACTGATCGAGGAAGAAAACAGAAACATACCTGTAACATGGAAGACTTCGGAAGTCTTATCACAACTTTTTTCCCATGGCCTTCTCGGTGCTCCACAGTTTAACCATGGCGTCTACTGAAACTGTGAATAACCTTTCCAAGTAATAACAGCCTTCAAGGAAATCGAATAATACTCAAATATTCTTTCAAATTGTTCTATCTTTTTGTAAAACACTAAATAGAAAAATCGTAAACGTATATCCATTGAACGAGAACTAAAGAACAAAATTTTTTTCAGCGACGAGTTTAAAAAACAAAGAATTCTGTTGGTTTCGACTTACTGTATACTTGAATTACAATTTATCTGAATAAATCTCAAAATCGAATAATAAAAATCACCCGAATTTGATCATTTTAGAGCCATATGTACTATCGCAAAAATAAAACGGAAAAACTGAGCATCTACAAAATGGAACTTGCATGCTCGTATGTACCTACGTCATTCATGAACCAAAGTAACCAACTGCAAGAACGCAATTGTAATTACTGCGCGAAAATTAATAAAAGTTCTAAAGTTCTATTTCTATAAATCTAATAAAATTTATTTTTTTTACATTTTGAAATTACTAATTAATTAAATATAATTTGATGATAATGGTTTTAGTAAAAATTCTCGCGATTACTGAAACTGTGGTGAAAAGATACTTGAAAGAAAAGAAATGAAAAGTCAATGTTCGAATGACCGCGTTGGTAACATTGTTTATGCAAGTTGTATGCAAATTTTTTTTTCATTTTCATCAAAATCATCAAAATCGAGTGGAGTTTGATGCGTCTTCAAACGAAGTTGATAAATTGATAAATAATCTATAAATCATCTTGTCACCATTTCTGATCGAATTTCGTATTGAAATAGCAGTACATTCGAGTCCATGATTCATCAACCTAAGAAGAAATGAAACACTTTCTCTCCTAAGGTAAGCTAGTGTGATATCTGCGTTAAAACACACGGTTACTAATCCCCTCGTAACCTTAGATGCATCCATATTTCTAAACTTGAGCAAATACGAAGTGATAATGTTCATTCTGTTTAAATTAGGATAATGGACGAAGGCAAAATGATAGTAGACGATAGCGACGAAGGTGACATAATCATCAACGAGGTAGACGGTTTACCAGGACTGCACGAAACCACCTATAATGCAGATTTCGAATCTATTCTAGAGAATATGGATTCCGCAACTTACGAGCAATTAATTAACGACGAAGATTTGCCTACTTCGTTAATAGTGACAAATGTTAATCCGGCTTTATTCAACAATGAAGATCTTAAGGTTGGTGAACGTTTTTTGCTTCCCTAAAAAGTGGTAATATGATATCGTCTTAATTGGTTGTGTTTTCTCTCCTTGTTGCAGAAGGAGTTCGAGAACATGTTCAAAAATTTCGGAGAACCGGTTACATTTCAGTATTTTAAGAGTTTTAAGCGTATTCGAGTCAACTATGAGTTCCCTTCATCTGCAGCCAAAGCTAGAATTCATCTTCATCACACTCGTTTCTGCGATGGCATTATTAATTGTTATTTCGCTCAGGTAATTTTTTTAATGGAATTGAAATCGAATATTGTCGATTTAGACTAATTTATTGTAATTTTATAGCCGGTCACTCCAGTCGATAACGCCGATAGACACTTACAGTTACCTGCGCCTGTGAAACAGTTCCTCATCTCGCCGCCATCTTCACCGCCTGTCGGTTGGGAACCGCGAGTGGAAACCGAACCATTAATAAATTACGATTTAATAGCCGCCATCGCTAGTTTATCCCCGGGTACGTGAATATGCGTTACGCATTTCCGAAACGATTGTTTATTTTGGAATCACTCTAGCGTGTTTATTTTTTCGCAGGCATGACTCACGAGTTACTCGCACCCACTGAATCACAGCCCGGAATAGTAGTTCATATTTGCGACGATGGTAGTAACCGTTCTCAAGATAAGCCAAAATTCATGCATACCAAATGTCCAGAAGCTGGCGACGAATAAAACGACGCGCCAGCAATACTAAGACGGTATCGAACGCGCGTACATACTTATAATATCTTTATAGTGAATATTCGATATGTTTTCAATTTACTTTGCCCTCTTCTTCGTCTGTTCATTGAATCTTATCACTTCGATTACCCCATTTCTTCTTTACTTTCATCTTTATTTTGTGTGTATTGATGTCTTTTTATAATTTTTAGCGCCTACTTTTCTGTTTTTGTTTACTATCATTGTACCAAATAGTAGAGAAATTAAATCTTTTACCATTCGAGAACATTCGCACATTACCGCGAACGATCTCCCTTCATTTCGCTTTTTCGCATTTATTTATTTTTTTAATTTTTTTTTTTGTTTTTTCCTTTCATTTTTGTTGTTGTTAATTTGAATTATTTATTAATTTTTTTCATTTAGTCGAAATTTTTTCATGTACTTGGAAGTAAAGGTGAGTTCTCACCTGGAATGTTTCCTTCTTCGTATTCGTTCTAGTTTTGAAAAAACAGTAAATTTAAAAAATATATCATTTTTTTTTTGTTTTTTCTTTGCGTGTGTGTGTGTATTTTTTCCTTTGTTGTTGAATACGAATAATAAAAATTATTCGATTTTATGTTCGTGATAATGTTAATAAAAAATATTTTCATAGTTACTCATTACGTTATTATTATGCTTTGTACGTACTGTGTGTTGAATAAAAGATGTTTGTAAATATTTTACAAATTTTTCCTCGGGGAGAGCGCTAAAGTTATAATCACTTTTTACTTTTCACCAAGAAATTTTAATCTTCAAAAAAGCAGGTACCCCCTTCCGGAAACTACAAAAAAATTGCAGTTTTTTTTCATAAAAATAGAATAACGAGGTAAGTAATTCGCGAGATAAGATAAAATGACTCGATTTCGTGCATTGGAACCAAATCCGTACTTATCGATTTTTCAAGATAGTGGAATCCAATCGTTACCAAACTCTTGTTTCGGAAATACGTACAAACCGACAATTCCACAGTCTTCGAGACAAAACGACCCTTCGAATGCAAAAGCCAACTAGACGTATCTAATTTGTATACAACGATAGGCGGTTTAATCGACCTGGACCGAATCTCAATCATAATTAATTCGTTTTCAGTAACAATGCGTGGTATATTTTATCATTTTAAAATATCAAAGAGACAGGGAGATTTATGTAAAGACAAAATTAACATCAGAAAATGTAGATTCTTAAATACTAAAAATACGAAGTCCAATCCTAAAATAATATGCATCGTAGCACAGCTACGGTAATCATCAAATTTTTCATAAATTATGTATAACAGAAAAATGGTAAATTGTGTTATCAAAAAAAGAAAATAAAAGAAAAAAATTAAAGCACAAAGTGCCTTTTATTTTTAATCTTCGATACAAGATGGCAAATCTTTAGAGCTGGTCCAAGTTTCAGTCCCATGCCAGACATTAATGTATCTGCATTCACCAATAGTAAAGCTCCTCCGTCGATTTCCTGCGCATCAAGCCAAAGAGTGAGACAGCCGATTTAAAATACTTAAATCTAATTTGTCAAAATACTTACGTGTTCTCTGAACAGATCAGCGTGTACGCTTAGACCAGGATCGCTATACGAAATATAGGCTACTACGTCTTCGAAAGACCAATTGGCCGGATTCGTTGGGAGTTTTGGAGGCATCTCAGCCTGAGTTGTTGAAGTAGCTGCTTCTTGTTGAGCTAAATTAGGAAACGTTCGTATGAGATTAAAGAAAACATCAATGAAAGATCACCTCGAAATAACTCACCTTGTACTTCTGTTTTCGGAATGGTCGTCGAGGTATCAGCTTCGATTAGGGTTACCTGAGGTGAAGACGGAGCTACGGGCACTTGCGGAGGGATATTCGATTGTTGAGGAGAGTTATCACTTTGCGGAATAGGAGACACGACTTGAATACGCGTTCTATTTTTATTCGTCAAATTTACAACTGTACGAACGAACAAAGATGCGATTAATGTCAAAATTTGGCCGAAAAAAATTAACCATTTCTGAGCTAAATTTACCATACCTTTAGGTGGTTGCAAAAGATGGCCAGTTTTGGCGCACCAACCAACAGGGAATATATCACGATCGTAGTAGTGACACCAAAAAGCGTTTTTGTACCCGTCAAACGTGATGAATATTTGGTCGTCTTTAACGTCAGCCACCGTGGCCGGGCATATGAGACGAGGGTTCTTTTTATCGACTGCTTCCAACTTTTGACCAATTTTGAAATAATTCTCGGCCGGAGTAGGTGGTTCAGGTTTGAATGCGTTATGAGGTGCCATTACAGCTCCGTTGAGTGTCTTTACGAGAAAATTAGGCCAGTTCGAAACATTCTGAAGGAAACCTGCAAGCGACCAGAAGTGTACACGTTCAATTAAATGGCCGTCGACTTTTTAGACATAGTTTGAACTTGAAAATACTAACCTAAAGGTGGTTGCAACATGCCACCTTGTTTCTCACAATGACCTATGCCGTGAATTTCGTTAGAATCGACCAGTCTCCAAAAGTCATTTTTATTATCACCTCCTTCGAGTCTGAGCCATAAGCGTGGTCCAATTTTTCCGATTACACTAGCTATGCAAGTTGACGATACGTTACGAGGATCCAAAGCTTCGAGTTTCATATTCAGGTCAAATAAATTTTCTGGTGGATTAGGATACTAAACAAAACAATCCAAATTTAAACCCACTTCAAAGATCTCAAATGATAAGCAAAATCAAACACAAACTTACCTGTTTGAAGCAATGTTGAGGAGCAGCTTCGCTGTTGGTTTCTTTTAAATATGTATCCCAATCGAACGAAGAAGACAACGACTGCGTAGGACTAGGAGGGAGATCATTGCCATTTGAAAAGGCTCCGCCAAATTGTGATTTGTCACCGACTGAAACAAAATTCCACATTTTAAACACGAAACACGCGTCCGACTCGAGCACACTACATAGAATATTACAACAAAATAACGTGAAGTTGTTGAACAGCACGAGGTCAATAATACGTAGTATATTATCTTATCGCAACTTCTACGAATACACACTTAGACTGTACGTGTTTGACAGTACACTTTTTTATAGCTCATATTATCGTTCAGTAGGCTTATCTGTTTTAATTTCAATTATCACCGGACCCAAAGCTCATTCATATATTAATCGAATTACTTACATCTTTTTTTACTTTCCAATTTTCTCTGATGCTTCGTTAAGCAATCCCTTGAACAGAAGTCTTTCGTGGTATTATTCGGCGTTTCCCATTTGACCGGAGAACTTCTAATAGCGTTATCACATTCTGTACAAGCAGCCTAAAACATTTTGTTTGATTTTCACTTACCGCAGACTTGAAAACACGGCATTTTATTGAAAACTTTCTACTTACTATCTTGTAAGCTCTTCGGAAGAGATTGAAACAATTCTGTCCACATAGTTCTTTCTTGCCATTGGGTGTAGGAAGGATAAAAGGCAACGCTTTTTGTTGGTTACACCATAAACATCGAGGTTTGTGTTTCGCCGGACGGCCTACAATTTCGAACATTGGTAAAGTATTGTTATCGTTTAATAATATTTAAAACAGAGTTTCAATTTACCCCTCAGTTTAGCTGACTGTGATGACATTTTCATATCGTTCAGACCCTGGAAAAAAGTCGCAAGCTGTGAGAAAACACCATTATCGAGTAAATCAACTGTATTTAAAAAACACGTACGTTACCATTACGAGTCTAATTTAATTTAACATAATTCACTCGAGTGCTGATATGATTATCTCTTCAGCCTAAGATTCGGCGATGTAATTTCGACAATATACCTTACGAGTACGGAAAGGTAGATCTTACTTCGAGTAATATTAATTTCTCAGAAAAGCTCCAACGTTATCAACGCTATTTAGAGAAAATTAATTATTACGACAACAAAAATAACAGCGTTCGGTATTCGGTAATGCATTATTATGACGCGAAACGCAATTTGTAGGCATCGTAGTCGGTACGCTAGACGGCTAGGCTTTACATCAAAAAGCGTCACAAAATGGCGCCTGTTGGTAGAATTCGAAACGTCTTTTTCGATTTGTACAGTTGAAACTCGATGATACGATTTGGTTTTTGATCGCAGTTGATCACTAAAAAATTTTTGATGAATTTTCAAAAGAATTTAAACGAAAAATCACCGGATTTTTCAAAAAAAAAGTTCAATTACATGTTTTGTTAAGTTATTGGCAACATTGATTTTTCGATCAATTCATTTTTTGCCGAACAAAACACAACACATTTGGGGATCGTAGTTGCTATTTCGTCTATTTCGTTTATTTCGTTTTACATTGAGATCGTAATGTGGTGAAATTGAATAGTTGAAAATCAGGTTTGATAAAATTTTTTCATTTTAAATCTTTTCAATGTTCAATTTTTTGTTAATTTTTTTTTTCATTTTGAAAATATAAAGGATTACTGAATTGGAATTTTTCAATTCTTATTGCTATCTCAATTTTTTCAGCATTGAAAAGAAACACGTCGTCACCACCACAAAATATCACAACTGAAAAAATGTAAAAAAGAGCTTATCGCTAAACACGTGGTTCACTGAAATGAAAACATATGAGAAGAGCGATTTGAGTACACTTTTTATCAAATTTTTCAGACAAATTAGCACATTTTATTGAAAAAATTCATCATGGGAACATTCAGAACTCGAATAAAAAAGAAAGGGAAACGATGGACGAAAGGGCAAAGCTCCAATTCGAACCCATCCTCCCATAAATTCCGAAACCATGCTAGGAATAACTTCTTCAAAGAGGATATTACAGGTAAGTCAAATTTTATGAATTCTCGCCTCGAGATATATTTTATTTACACTGATATACTTTTAGGCCCTACTGTAAGCACTCTCACAGTTGATTCATTACGAAAACACGATACATTAGTTGGCTCTTCAAATCAATCCCGTGTTACCGGTGATGATGGTCGAAGTATTTCGTTGAATTCATGTGCTGATAACGATGCGCATTCTTCGTATCAAAGCACTACCAAAACGTTTGATACGTTCGCTTCAGATTGGACTTGTTGCACTAACATGTCTTTCAATAAGTTAGTATTGTTTTGTCCTTATTTCAATATTCGAAACAGTTCTAGCGAACGTTTGAAATGAAATTACAGGTTGATAAACCGTTTTGATTTATCGTCGGCTCACCATAAAGAAATGCTAGCTGTATTAGCTGCCGTTACTGAAGTTATAAAAGCTAACGGTGGTAAAGAAAATACTACAGAATATTTTGCAGCTTTGGTAAGTTGTTAAAAATAGTTTTTAAGAAATCACTTCGAGTGTACTTTCAACGAAAATATCATTACAGATTACCACATTGGAAGGTATGAAACCTGAAGAGCTGACTGAAAGTTCGGTTAGTGCGATTGTATCTTTATTATCGATGTGTATCAAAAGTGTGCCGAAGAATATTCTACAACTAAAGTTTTCTGCTGTTTCAAAAACACTCATGGATCAACTAAGAAGTTATGCTGATTCGGATCACAATACGATTTTAAAAGCTGTAAGTTCTTCAATGTGATAACTAATTTTATTACTAAAAAATCTAAACTTGTTTCATTTCAGCTGATCGGTTGTTTGAAAGTTTTACTATGTTCTCAAGACGTCGTCGTTTGGAATGATTCGTCAACTTTTGCTATCTACGATGCGATTCTGGCTTTTATTGTGCACACCAAAAGTAAAGTAAGTGGAAACTGAAGCTTTTGACTATTTTATTTCATACTAAAATTCTTATTCATTTTGAACAGATTAGAAAAGCAGCTCAGCACGCAGTATGCGCTATTTTAAAAGGGTCATTTTTTATGAAAACCGATACTTCGCTAACATCTCATCCGGCCGCTGGTCATACAGCTAAGCACTGTGTAAAAGTATTAGAAACCAGCAGCTCGGTTGGTGGTATGACTACGGTCTTACATGTGCTCACGTTACTCAAAGAGATTATCGGAACTTTTCCCAAAGCTCAAACTAAGGTACGAATCAGTCCTACTTATTATTTTTTCAAATCTCTAGTAATGTTTAATGATTTTTTTCTCACCATCTAGACAAGCTGTGAAACCATTCTAAAACTAATGACGCTCGGTAACACGTTGGTTACTTCGTGCAGCTTACAAGTCCTCCATGGATTATTCGTTTCACGCCCCAGTGCTGCAAATTGTCCGGCAACGTTGAATGCTCAACTCATCACCGCCTTGTACGACTACCAGCCTCTTGCCACGGATACCCAGCCGATGCTGGCTTGGTTGGCGGTCATGCAAGAGACCTTTATTAACTTGGCTCTGAACGATTTATCACTATGCGTATCAAACACGCCGAAAATTTTTACCGTTTGTACTTCGGCTCTGCTATCCGAACGTAAAGAAGTTATTACCAACAGTACGCTGACGATGAACGCTATTTTGAAAGATTGCATTTCTCTGGCCGCTACCGAAAGTAATTTCCAGAATCACGAGACTGCTTTGAAGAAAGTATTCGATACTTTAACCGGTTGTTTAAAGTATCAGTATCACGCTGCTTGGAAACAAGTTCTGTTTTTACTTGGTACCATGTATAAAGTGTGCGGGAAAACGTGCCACAGTTTCATGATCAGCTGTCTCCGGTCATTAGCTGATCTTCGCGATTCGGAAAGTTTCCTACATGGCAACGAGATAGAACAAGTTTTTGGATTCGCTATCGAAACTGTAGGACCTCAGACTATACTTAAACAAGTTCCACTGCAGGTAAAACATGAAAATATGGCAGAATGGATATGTCATTTGGTGACAAAATTATTTATTACTCTTTTTCTTGCAGATTTTTGAACAAGATGATTTATTGGAAATCAAACGCAGTTGGCTGCTACCTTTGTTCAAAGATCATATCAAAAAATCAACGTTAAAGTGCTTCGTCGATAATTTCTTACCGATTGCTACCGCTTTCAAGTAAGCTAAATAGTTCATTCATTGTTCTCCCTATCTTGATAAACGTATAATTTGAATTATCATTCCGGCATTTAGGTATAAAAACGAAACGCTAGATAAGGAAAAAAACAAAGCCAAATATGTTACGTACGAACTGCTACAGTCGCAGATATGGGCATTGTTACCTAGTTTCTGCAACCAGCCCTCCGATGTCAGCGCTACATTTCCGGTTCGTATTTCAACTTATTCAACTCTATACGAAATAGAAAATTTACTATAGGGAACACATGGTTATTTTTACAGACTATCGCTGAGGCACTGGGAAAGATTCTGAACACCAGAAAAGAACTCAGACAAACTGTTCTGGCTGCTTTGAGAAAATTGGTGTACAGCTGCACTAACAACGATACGGATAAGGGAACAATGAGTAGATTCGCGAAAAATTATCTGCCAATTATGTTCAACATTTATACTACGCCTTGTAAAGGTACAGATGAAGAAGCTACTAGGGTTTCGGCCTTCGAAACAATCAAGGTATGGTCCGAAAGGAAGTATTCATGCAAATTTGGCTTTCGATCCGTTGATACGTTTGATTTTCTTGATTAGGTTTACGCGTCTATAGCTGATTCGACTGTTCTGAGCGATCTATTCAAGCGAGCTTTGCAGAAATTGGAATCTGAAGAATGTGAAAAGTCTAAATATATGAAAGAGAGCGTTCTCGACTTGACCAGGATACTTTTACCATATCAGGATGGTCAGTGTTTGAAATGGCTCTACGATAAACATATCACTAAAATACTGAAAGTGGAGAATTTCAAAGAAGAAAAGAAATATTACAGGTTAATTCAACAAAACATGTTTTTTTTTTTCACTTTTAAATGACTACTGATTTAATACTGATCGGTTTAATTCGATTTGTAGATTGCTGGAAGATCTGTGCGCTTGCGAATCTGAAGGCTGCACCGAATTTATGAAAAAGAACGTCAAAAAAATCAAATCCCTGCTTTTGGATTCTTTATCCAAAGCTGCTGTCACTAGTCGAGGCGTAAGTTAGCCCTCTTCGATTTTTCGTTGCAACGATTCATTTATTTCTAATCTTTTTAAATGAATTTTTAGCCTCGAATCAGATGTCTGATCCATTTATTAAACCACGATTCGAGCGAAAGCACCATTATAGAATACATCCCAGAAGCTGTCTTATGTTGTAAAGATTTAAACAAACGATGCCGCACTTCAGCTTTCGAATTGGTTTGTAAAATGGCCGATAAAATGTTAGAATACGGCGATGCTAGTTTTGGTGCCTTCATTGACTCGATTACCGCCGGATTAGTCGGCTCAACGCACATGATCGCGGCTACAATTTTGGCATTGGCTTGTTTAATTCACTATTGTAAAAGTACGAGAAGCATATTTCAACCGGTAGCCTCATTTCAACAACCATTCGATTGTAATAGATTTTTTTTTGTTGAACTTTTAGAAAACCTTCATAAAGATCAGTTAGAAGCGATTATGCAGAATATATGCTTATTGGCTACTTCAGCGACGAGGGAAATCGTCGGACCGGCTTTAGGATTTATTAAAATGTTCATCGCAGCTTACGAACCGAACTACGTCTCCACTCAATTAGAACTCATCGTAAGTAACCGATCGATACACGCTTGAATTGAATGACCATCTCATCTAAGAACTTGATCGCAGGTAAAAACCTTATCCGGCGTAACCGAAGACTGTAAGCGTCGCTACAGGCAAAAAATGCGCGACATTTACGATAGACTAGTGAGAAAATACGGCGCTGCGGCCATCATCTCGTTCGTACCGACCCACGATGCTACAACGATGACCAGACTCAAAGCTTTGAAAAAACTCAACGACAGAAAGAAAAAGAGGAGGGAGATGGAGAAACAAAATAAAAAACAAGCCGGCTCCAAAGACGACTCGGACGACGATGATTACATGTTCAGCGCTAAATCTAAACCTAAAACGTAAGTCGATCTTGTTACTCAGCTTTACCAAATATATAATAATAATAATGTGTAATACGGCAACTGCGTCTGCGTATTTTTCACAGGATGGAAGAAATCCTGGCCGAATGTGACGATGACGACGACGAACTAGATGAAGACTCAGACGAACCGAAAGATAAACGCAATAAAAAGAAATCCAAAAAACACAACGTGTACTTACAAGAAGATGAAGACGAGATCGTCGACTTCACCAGTTCCTCAGCCAATAGGAAAATCACCAGTGAGCGTCCTGTTAAACCTTGTGCATCTTAACGAACCGTAGAACTAATTCACCACCCACTTTGATTATTTTACAGCTATCAATCCTGAAAATAAACAAGCCACCGGAGTGAAAATCACGAAAAGAGAAAAGACTGAATTTAAAACCGCTCCTGACGGACGCCTCATTATCGCCGAAGATAAATCTGAGAAGTTACCAAGTACTAAAATACCCGACGATGGTGTGTGCGAATACTTGCCATTTTTTTCTCAATACCACCTTCATACAATCATCTAGAATTCGTATTTAATCATCTTCCTTTACTTTCAGAAGACGAAAGCGAAGCTGACGAAGATAAAAATGAAAATAACCTTTCTGATATGCTCAACGATATTGTAATCAGTCGCAAACGTAAGATGAGCTCCAAATCGAGCGATATCTCCGAACCTCCTTCTAAGTACCAAGGTATTTACTCGAGGACTTGAATATTTTAATGATCACTTAACTTGTATAGATGATTCGCTAATTTAAATATTTCAGCTGGAGGAAGCGGTATTCATAGAAAAGCCAATAAAACTTCAAATGAAAAACACACCGGCTCGGAATATAAGTCTAAAAAAGCCAAAGGTAATGTTTCATCATTCACACATACCAACACAAACTTCTTCATCCTATTTCTAAACTAAGTACATTTCGTTCTTTTCAGGTGATATTAAGAAAAAAGGAATGCCAGATCCTTACGCTTATATTCCGTTATCTCGAAATGCTCTCAATAGAAGGTATGTATTCATTCTCTGTATTCGAATGAATGAGATCCTCGCAAATGAGATTTTTTAATAATTTTCATTTTCTGTTTTTTAGAAAAAAGAAAAAATCAGCTGGCCAATTCAAGAGTTTGGTGAAAAGCGCTAAAAAAGGAGCCGCCACCGGAAGCAAAAATTTCAAAAATAAAAACCGTAATAAGAAGTGAAACAATCTACTCGGAGTAAATTTCTGAATTTTGTATGGAGTCCTTTCAGTTTGTTAGCTTTGTTTTCGTTGCAAAATACAGTTTCCTATTTGCTTTTCATTTTTTTGATTTCGACACAGCAGGCCCGCCCAAATTCCAACTTGGAAGATTTACTTCAACGAAAAACGCAAATTGGATATATACATATCGAAAATTTTGGGAGTTGAAAAATAACACGAATCATTTAGAAAAGTAAAGAGAAAGCAAAAAAGGGAAATTGAAAATCCGAGGACGAAAAATTGAGAATACGTCTTACGTGTTGAAGTTGAAACAACTCGAAAATACCTTGTGGGAGGGGAGGAGGATTGAAAAAATCAAAAATCGTCAATTTTTTCAATTTGAAGAAATTTTAAAATGAATAAAAAAAACAATAATGAAAAAAGTTGATAATTTTTGATTGAAAAACAAAATAACTATGAAAAATTGTTTTTGAAAATTAAAAATGTTTTTAAAAAGTATATATATATATATAGGTAACTTGTGAATATTAAAGAAATGTTAGATTAGTAACATAAAAGACTAAGAATAAATCATCCATTAAGAAAAAAATTGTAAAAAAACCACGTGTATTCAAAATTTTAAAAAAAGTTACAATTAACCATCAAGTTTCAAATCTTTTTACTCTGGGAAAATTGAAGAGAACGCCCAGAAGTTGGAAAAAACGAAAATGAAAATTGTTTTTGAAAAATTTCCATTTGGAAATATTGAGTAAGAAAACAAAATTCGAGAAGCTTTATGATTCAAAAAATAATTACAAACTAAGTATTTTTAAAAACATGCAGGCAGAAACGAAACTCAAAAAAAATAAAACTGACACTTGATGTGGAAAAATAATTTTAAAAATCACAAGAAAATGGTTTTTAGAAGCACAAAAATTTCACAATTCCAAAAAAAAAAATGAAAAATTTAAAAAGGCTGGTGGTAAACGAAAAACTGGAAAACTCAGGTGATCAATCTACAAATATGTTAAAAGAATACGAAATGATTTTCAAAAATGAAAAAAAAAATGAAAAATCATCAAAAAAGGTTTTCAAAAAACTGATAAAATTAGAATGAAAAAATTCGATTACTTGTTTAAAAAATCACGAATTATTTTAAAATGTCAAAGTAAAACAACAACCTCTTTTTAAATTAGCAAAAACTGGAAAAATCACCGAAATTTAAAAAAATTTAAAAAGCACAAAAATTCAAAAAATTAAAGAAAAAAATCGAAATTGTTGATGGTCGTGTAAACGAAACATCCTAAAATGTGACAAATTAAAACCTATCTATAATGTCGAAAAATATTAATGATAAAATAAATTAAAAGTTGATGGGCAATACAAAACATTTCGAAAATGAGGCTGGACTGAAAAAGTTCAAAAAATAAGAATTTATGAAGACTTGTTGAGCGCTGACACTTACTTACCTATCAACAAAAATTTGAAAATCAAAATATACAACAAAAAAAAAAGTCAACAACTCGAAAAAAACTGCAAAAATTAATAAACGAGAAAAAAAGTTTATGATTCAAACAATTAGTAGATACTAAGTTGAATATCCCATTCGCTGTTATGTTATAACCAAGGGCAATTGGTTGGACGCAGAGGTACTTAGTGGAGAAGCACGCAACCTATTGTCATCATTCATCAGTATCTAATCTACGTATAAGCTATACCTGGTTAAGCGCCTTCTGGAGGCTACGACGGGTCTGTGAGAGTGTTAGAGGTTTGGTCTTGCGTCTTTGGTGCGGTGAACAAGAGACAGTTGACATTTTTGGAGTCGTATAGTCTCAAATCTAAATCAGAAAGTCTTAAACAAGGACTTTAGGATTATACCAGTATGAGAGTAATCAAATATCAACAGTTCACGGAGTGGCCCCTTAGGTATACCGAGAAATAATATACGAAAATAATTAGGGATCAACTTGAAAGAAAAATGTAAAAAAAGTTTAAAATCTTTCGTATTTTTTTCAATTAAAAAAAAAAAAAAATTAAAAGCTGAAT
>JAAOIU010019900.1:0-11425 GCA_018107765.1 Hypogeococcus pungens | reverse complement strand
ACACAACATACCCGAACCGGAATTGAATTTCCGCAATTGTGTATGGGAATGTCGAATTGTGTAGTGTACAATAGTACATGCATGTGCGACTGAGATTTTACTATTTTCGTGTAACCCACCGCGCCACCGACACGGATACATCAAGTGGTGATGAACTGGCATGTGTTCTCTCTCATCAGCAGCCAAACAACAGCTAAGTATGTTTGGTTTGACAAAATGATCGATCGAAGTAGGCATTTTCTTGAAATTAAACGAAACGAGGGTTCTCAGCGGTAATTTGAAGGCGGAAAATTGGATTTAATACGTGTCGCAAGTTCTAAATGGGGATAAAATTGGTGTTCCATTCTAACGCGCATAATTAAGACGACTTTTTTTGGAGGGTAATTTTCGAAATTTTCTTTATACCGCGATTGATTATCGGTTTTAATGAGGTGTGTGTTAACGAAATATTTACAAAAATGTAAAAAAAAAACAACAGAACATTTGGAAAAAAAAAATGAAAACACCCAGTTTTGAAGAAATAATTATCCATTATGATCATGTTCTGAAAAAAATCAATTAGCGATGAAAAAATCAGCCTGTCAGTTTGAAAAATTGAAAAAAAAAGAATGAAAAAAACAAAGTGAGAATTTGTAGGTAGTCTAAAACATAATTTTATAAAGTCACGGCAAAAAAGATGTTCGAATTTTAGAAAATTCTTAAGAAATTGCTTTGAAAAAAAAATTGAAAATTATAGAAAATTGAAAATTAGGAAAGAAGAATGTTTGAATCATAAGTCTTAAAAATGATCGATAAAAAATTTTAAATCGATTTTTAAAAAATTAGCTGGGAAGTTTGAAAAATTAAGGAAAATAGAAGAGTGAGAATCCACGGTCTAAAACAAAATTTTACAAATTATGGTTTCAAAAAAATAATTTATTTTTCAAAGTTGTGACTTGAAAGGTTTAAAAGTTAAGAGATTAACAATCTTAAATCGATTGAGAAAAAAAAATAATAATAAATTTGAAAGCTTTGAAAATTGAGAAAAAAGACAAAGTGAGAATTTGTGGTGCAAAACATAATTTTTAAAAACTGTGGTTTAAAAAAATTATAAGAAAATTAAAAAAGAAAGTTTTCGAATCGAAAGTTTTAAAAATTCACAAATAGAAATATTTTAAATCGATCTTTTGCAAAAGTAAATTTTCTAAAGGTTTAAAAAATTGAGAAAAATTGGAAAATAAGAATCCACGATCTAAGATAGAATTTTGAAAATTGTGTTTAAAAAAGTGATTTTTGAATTCTAAAAAATGAAAAAAAAGTGTAAAAAAGTGGAAAAAATAAAAAAAAATAAAAGTGGTAAAAAATTGAAAATTAAGAAAAACGCTTAGAATTGAAAACTTCAAAATTTGATAAGGTGAAAATAAATTAAATCGATTTATAAAAAAAATTTAAAAATGGCAAAGTGACAATATATTACTCAAAATAAAATTATAAAATAATGTTTCAAAAAGATATCGAAAAAGTACTTAATTTTGAATTTAAAAAAATTTTTAAGAAACTTAATTCGGAAAAAAAATAGAGAAAATTGTTTTCGATATTCAAGCCTTTTGGTAAGCTAGTCCTTTTAATCTCTCAACTTCCACATTCTTAACTAAACAAGAAAAAAGTCCCATTTTCAAAGAACCTCTCATTACACTACCCACTTCCATTTCAAACAAGCGCATCGTCATTGAAATAAAAAGCATATAGGAGTTCATTGTAATCCGACTGCATCTACAGACGTATTCAGTATCCAGATACTTCAAAACACAACACCTTCAGTCCTGGACCAGTTCAAACCAATGCTTATGTCAAAATATTACCATATGTATAAGACAAGTTTTGTATTTTTATTTTTATCATCAAGCCGGCGAGTTAACGCGACGTAAGCATAGCGCAGCGTCGTGGTATTCGCGTATTTCAATTCTTAATGATTTATACGTGCGAAATTTTTGCATATTCGAAACGATTTGCATACACGTGACGATGGTTTAGACGATCTTGATTATGTGGACGATCGAATGCATATTGCAGGTGCCATGTCGGTTCCACATTCGTGCGATTCGAATCGATGTTGGTGCTCGTGTATATAGGATAATTTTTATTCTGCGCAGGAAATATTCAAAGAAGAACACGTGCATATTTTTTCGTCGAGCGGAGTATTCGTCGTCGGATACTCGTGTATCTAACGGGTCCATGAGCGGAATTTAATTGAATGTGATGTTAGTTATGAAATACGTGTAAATTTACGACGAGTGAAGAATGGATCAGATTTTTATAAGAAGAAACATTTTATTGAATCGACCAAAATCATGTATGCACGAGACGAAATCCTTAAGATACCTTAGCGAGAAATTATCGTATTATCAAACTCGCAAGATCTACGATCAGTGACAGCAAATCTCTCCCTCGCTACTCAACTAAAGATCAAACCGAGGCGTCTTCTGACCGTCCCATACGTCGCGGTATATAATTACGATACCTTACGACGACTCGTTAACGGAAACATAGACAACTATATCAAGCTTCAGCTGGAGTCCAGTTACGAGTAAATACTCTACAGCGTATACCTATCCATTCGAGCGAAGTTTCTACGAAACGCGCATTAATTCTACTCGTCGCTCGCTTACCTTTACCTTACGTTTGTACATTTGTACAATGAAATGCATCCACATCAAATCCAGACCGCGAAGCAACTTCTTCCGCGGCCGCATCAACATACTAGCTGCCAGTGCCAGAACGACATCGTTTATTCGAAGCGAACGCTTCAATTCAACGCACGTTAGGTACAGTTGAACCATTAATTTGTATCTTTCTTTCTTTATCGCGCCATCTACGTACACGAGTCTACTAACCTTGGCGCGTAGGTACGAGTATATTTTACGCTCGTAAATCCTGCTCGCGATGCGACGAATTATCCTGCGAGAAGCTTTTTAATTACGCGCGCTGGCCGATACCGGCCATCGCGGCCTGTTCTCACAGCACGGTACGCGTCGTGTACGAATAATCACGCATCATTTAATTTCTTCGCCGGTACATTTTCCCACTTTTTATGCCATTATTTTATTTCGGCTCGTTATGTGAGGCTGTGGCTGTGCCCGTGCCCGGTACAAGAAGTCCAGCTGTGGATATGGGTAGGTATCGTGTTACACATAGATAATCAAATCAAAGCATTTAAGTACCAGTAGGTCAACTTGCAATTTATTGAAACGTTTTCGTAACAGGATCGTTTCGTATGGTACGTAAAGCCCTTTAATTAGACTCGATTAAAAAATATTATCGGAATGTATTAATTAGTTCGAAGCAAATATACGTAACGCGGTAACGTTACACGTGATAGCATCTCTGCCGACTTAAACTCCCAATCGTATTATCGTTTCGTAAACGTAATCTTGAAAATCTGCGCCAGGCGGTCTACTGTAATCGACCTTATCGAGATTTAACATCGATCGAGATGCGGGTATCGAACGAGCAGATTTATTAAAACTGCATAACTTAAATCGTAAGTCATTTACGAGAGTCAAATACTTACACATTGGTACTGTTACGATTTGAAAGACGATTTTACGACCTTCTCATGTGTACTGGACTATACCTACAAAAAAGTAATTTATCTACCTTAAGGGGGGACAGGAGATGAACAAGTCGGTTTTTGAAAATGCAGCGAGACTAACAGGATTATGCATAGGCGTCAAGGCGTCACTGAACCTTCTCAGAAGAGTTCGTCAATAATTTTTTACAAAATGAAACCATTTTTTTCGTGTTTCCAAAACATTTTACTTCGTTTAGTTTTTTTTTTTTTATTATCATTTTAATTTCGCCATTTTAAAATATTTTTCTTCAAAATCGTCAATTTAATTTTCTCTTGATTTTATTATTACTTTTTTTTAAATTTAGTTTTCTTAAAATCTTTGATTTTCTCAAAATTTTCAGTTTTCTCAAAAGGTTCAATTTACTCAAAATTTTAATTTTTTCAAAATGTCCAATTTTCTTAAAATGTGTAAGTAATTTTTAAAAAATTTTTACCTTTCTTAAAAAGTTTAATTCTCTGGAAATTTTAATTTTTTCAAAATTTCCAATTTTCTTGAAATTATTCATTTTATCAAAATGTTTAATTTTCTTGAAATTCTTAATTCACCAAAAATGTTTAATTTTTTCCAAGTTTTTAATTTTTTCTATTCTTAAAATCTTCAATTTCCTCGGATTTTGAATTCTCCGTAAGTCTGTATTTCATTTTATTGCAATTTTTGATTTCTTTGGCATTTTTCACTCCCTCAAAATTTTGTAAGCTTTCTAAATTCTTAGATGTTTGAAAATTTTTAATTTTTTTTTGGATCGTCATTTTTTTTGTTACAATTAAACTTTTCTTCAAATTGTTCAAATTTTGTATTCTTTCCATTACAAAATTTTAAATTAAAAAAATTCCCCTTTTTCAACTTCTTGGATTTTGTCCTTTAAGTAAGTGTTAATTTTTGACCTTTGAACCATGCTACTATTTTTTTTCAAATTTCGGCAAGAAGTAATAAGCGTTCACGAACTCACGACGTATTTAATGCTACATTTAGTCGGTTATATTGCTACATCGATCTAAGTGTTGCGATTAAAGCCGACGATATGTGAATTTATAGATTTCTTTCTCATCGTTTCGATTTTCCGAACAATGCTCGGCGATGATTTTGGATGAAGAATTCCTCACATTTTATATAGTTTTATACTACCCAATCACACAAGTTTTATTAGCACATACGTACATGCGTGCGATCAAAATTAGACCTTAGATATGGTCAGTTTCAGAGACGATTCTCTAATCGTACCTATCTATTCGATTACCGGAGCTATGCGCTATGCTTTTGATTACAGCCGAATAATTCAAGCACCTAATAAAGCCGAGGTATGCGTCTAGCCGCCGAAAAACGAAACGAAACGCGCTGCTTTTAAATCTTCACCCAGCTATGGTCACGAATAGAAGTTTAATGATTAAGCCGGACGTGAAGGTATGCGCCTAAATGACCAGATATGATTAATTTTTCACTTACAATCGGGTTACCGAATTACATCTTTCATGTAGGGCTGCAGCTCGTTAGGCAGCCTACCTACGTGTCTATATGGAAGGGGAGTGATACCTAGTTCATTGAAGATGGAATTCGATGACCGGCCAGGCATATCCTCGAATTATGTAATTTCACCATCAAGGTCGACTATGTACGTATTTGTAGGTAAGTATAACCGGTGATAATTATATCTTCGAGGGTTCATCACAGTGTCAACACATGAACGTCTAACGGAATCATCCGATCAGTAGATCGAGCAATGCGATACAAACTTCACTCTTGAGAAACCTCAATGGGTTCATTATACTACTGACGGTGTTGAATTGCATTAATTTGATATCCTGGTTGTGGTATCGACGCGCATATGAACGCGTTGATAGATTTTCAGTCTTCCAGTTCCACAAATACCAGTAAATTGCGCAGCGAATTGAAACTTCAAAATGAAGGCGCGTAAAGAGACCGATGAAAAGGTTAATTTCAACACGGCACATCCTCACATGCACACCTTTTCCGTGATATTCGATATCTAAACGGTTTTACGTTGCATAACTTCTTCTTCCTTTGATGAATAAAAGTCAAATCGTTGTTGAAGGTTAAGGTTCTTTTTTTCCCTTCTTTAATGACTCCACTACTTCTTTTTTAGACCTTCATTGTCGGTCAATATATATGAAAAGTATCATTTAAAATCACCACAGTTAATGAAGTACTTCATCATCGAAGTCGATTATACTTCCAAGTGTAGGTACCTCCTTTTGAACTTCCTTCTTCAAACATGGTTGTAAATTTTTTAAAAAGACTACAGTTAGGGAAAAAAGTTTTAAAAAAAAACGAGTCCCGCAGGGAGAATATTTGCGAATTGCCAATAAAAATGGCAAAATTTAAAATTACAGACGTCTGCTTACGTATCGAAAACATTTTTATTCAATGAAGGACGCCCCAGAGGCAATGGCAATGCTGCTCTGTACAATTTACGTGCAGTTGCATTTCAATATGCCACCTGGGTCTGAGCGGGTTTTTTCTTTCTGGTATAACAGGCTACTTTTGGAGATGTTATTTTTCGACGCAAATTTGCATAAGGTGTTCGAGTATTTTCACCTGTAGCGAAATATGGGTATTTTTATGTAATTTATTTACATCTCGAATAGGCGAGAAAGATCGTCGATGGAGTTTAACTTTAGTAGAGAGTGATTCCAAATTTGTATCGAATAATTTCAGCGATAAATGAATATTTCGGGGGAAAAAATTCTGACACTGCCAATCTTTTATGTAGCTCGTGAAAAGTGCCAGATAAGAATTTCTCAGGTAGGTACTCGAGACGTATACCTAAGTATAATAATACCAACTCATCACACCCTTATACGATTACACCTGATAATGTGAAAAAAAATACCAGCACGATCCCTTTGTACTAAGAACAACTTGAAAACAATACAATGAACGACGTACCTTTCGAGATCCAGCTACTTCTTCACCTCGTCCAGCACCATTCGCGTTACTCCCGCGTAAATAAACGTCTTCAAAAAATGAAATTCCACCACTGCTTAGTATTACAAATAATTGTTAATATTCGGTCAAACCCCGACACTAAATTCTCGTGATGAAAAATTCATCCGATAAAAAACACCCCGAAAAAACAAAACCTTGTAACAAACCGCTGTTATCTCGTCACTATAGTACGTTGGTCGCGCGAACACACCTGTTAGCCGCATTTCACTTCTTCGCACTGCATGTCGGTGCACATGGTGTATCAAAAATGCAGGTACCGATCGTCAGAGACTGTACTGTAGTTCGTGGCCGATCCGAGAACAGCGCTTCGTTCATCTGAAATAGAAAGTAATAACGTCAACGCCGCTGTACTGAGTTTACGCCTGAAAATTTCTCGTGCTTTCGCGCGTGTTTCTATTCGTCCGAAGACCGTATATTTATGTACAATAAAACGGCACATAAAAAGCATCGTTTGCGAGAATCGGGCCCGCAAAAATTACCATCGAAGGCTCGCTTAGTATGCAATGTGCTTTCGTTTAGATATTAAAACACGCTTGCGTCGGATTTTTGGTGACCATTCGGCGTGGTTGTGGCGGTGCGTCAGGTGCAATCGCGGAAATTTGGAAAATTTCCAAAATTTGACAAACTTTGTCGTTTTTCAACTTAAAAGTGATGAGTTTTTGACAAGATTTTTTTTTTTGAAAATTTATTTTGTTGTCGGCATTTTTCATTTTCCCACTTTTTACATATACATTTCGATTGATCTATGCATTGATTTTTTTTTGATTTCTCAATTTCTTGATTTATTTTTGACATTGTTTCTCCTCTATGAAAAAGGCAATCGCTCTTGAAAGTGTTCAATTTTTTCAATTTCTAAATAATTCCAAATTGAAAAAAGGAATTTATTTGAAAATATTAGATTGAGTGTTTAAATTTTTCAATTTTTTTAGAAGCGAAAAATTAAAATTAAAAGAAAAATGTTCGGTAGTTAAGAATTTTGACAATTCGATGAAAATGGCATTTCTAACACTGAACGATATTTTATATTTTTGTCGTTTTTTAAACCCCTAAATTTCATAAAATTCAGGAATTCTAAAAAGATGAACTTTCATAGAAAATTTTTAGCACAAATTTCAACTTTTGAAATTTTTTAAAAATCACAAAGTTCAACATTTTTCAAATATCAATTTTTTAAAATCTGAATTCCTAAATACTTGACTGGGTTTTTTCAATTCGTTATGAATCGAAATAACTTCCTAAAATTATTTGAAAATAAAATTTAAAAATTTCTAAAAGTTTTCAAAAAAAAGTACCCAAATTGAATAAGATTTTTTGAAAAT
Source organism: Hypogeococcus pungens (assembly GCA_018107765.1). Taxonomy (NCBI): domain Eukaryota; kingdom Metazoa; phylum Arthropoda; class Insecta; order Hemiptera; family Pseudococcidae; genus Hypogeococcus; species Hypogeococcus pungens. Next base: position 3,531 of record JAAOIU010019900.1, on the reverse strand, counting down.
TTTGGTAATTTGAATGTTTTTCTTAAAATTCATAAAACGCGACTTTTTTCAAAAATCGATGAAATTTCGTCATTTTTCAAATCAAAATTTTTGATGAGTCAAATTTTTTCAATCCGTACTTTCAGTTTCGAAAATTTGTTGAAAATGAAAATTTTAAAATCAAAAATTTTTTGCAATTCTTGAACGTCGTTTGAAGTTGTCCTAAGAAATCTTCTCGTTATTATTTTTTTCCAATTCAGGGTAGGTATCTGTAGCACTTCTCAAAAAATAATCACGTTGAAAAAAAAAATTGAAAATTGAAAAAACCCTTCATGAGTAGATAATTTTAAAAATGATTGATGTATTCTATTTTTTAATTTAATTTTAAATTTAAAACATTGGTTTGATACCTTAGTCTTAGAATTTTTAAAAACAGAGAATTCGAAAAAAAATATGAAATATAGAAATTTCAAAAATTTGCCAAATCCAAGGAATTTATGAGAATATTTTTTTTTCTCAAACGAAAAATTTTGAACATACTTATGTAAGAAAAGAAAACACGAATGTAAAAAGTTCATTTTTTCTAAAATTTTTTGAAGTCAAAATTGTCATAAGAGCCAGCTTTTTCTCAAAAATTAATTCAAAAATAACTACCTATAAGTACGAGTAGAACTGATAATACATAAATATGTATTACTTCGCAGTGCATACTGCACACTCGAAGCTATCTACTTACCTAATGCATTCCACTTCATCCGAAAGTAGAAAGATACCTACGTCTTATTGGCAGTAAAGTTCAAAAACGCAAACATTCCAAAGAAACGAGAAACTTTTCTTAAAAAACAAACAAACTGTACCTGCCGCCGAAGTTGGCTCATCTTAATCTTAAGTAATATTTTTCTCGCGTACTGTGTACTTGTACGTATGTACTTACAATGAAACCCAACAATGTCGTATGTTTTCATGACGACTCGGTACACGTGGGAACACGTAAATTAGAATATTTTCCATTTCGTAATCTGGCATCGTTTTCCGAACGTGCAACGAACAACAAATTCTCCACTTTGTCGTATGTATAGCTTGTACGATGTACGCGTATTTCATTCCTGAATCAGCAATTAGCGACTATTTCAGTTGTGTCTCATGTTAAAGATGTAGAGTAGAATTTAACATAACTTCACTTTCGAATACCTACTCTTTCATTTTCTTGATTAACCCGGCCATCTGACCGAGGTACCGTTTTTTGATGCGGATTTTTCTTGTAATTCGTGACGTCGAAATGTCATGTCGCTACCGTTTTAATTCCAGCGCTAAATCTGCAATTCGAAATTCGGCTAACTTGATTAAATACCTCAGCAGACGATGAACCGCAGTACACGTACGAAGAACCGATTGTGGAAATTTATGCATTATGCAAATACGCACACGTCGTCACTCGTTACATAAGTCGTATCTCTGACACGAACATACCAAAAAAAAAANGAAGCGAACTTCTTCGTAAAATGGGTTACCGATTTATAATCAATGCTTAAAACGTCTACCGTGGTCCATTACCCATAAAAAAAAAATAAATAAGAAATAAAAAAAAAAATAAAGCTCTTAATATGGTTTTATTTTTGTGGCCGCGATATTATGTATCTACTACGAGTAATATTAATTTCCAGCGGCGAAATAATAAAACTACCTGGCCGCATTTGATTCGGGTTCCGATTCGCAGCAAAAGTAATAATCGTTTTTCTCCAGGAAATATGATCTATTTATACCTACGATTCGTTATTTTCATCGCTAGGTATTATTTTTTTTCTTCTTTCTTCATTGTCCTATAGATGTTGTGCAACTCGCATACAACGTCACGTTATTACGGATAATTGGATAGAATTTTTTTGCCCTTTTAAAATTAACACCAACGATCTCTCTTTTCGAGTGTTGTTTATCTACTTACCTACAAAAAAATTATAATCAAGATATGCTCGTGTTGTTTTTTTTTCGTATGTTTTCCACGTTTTCTTGTAACGTTACTTTAAAGATGCCTAATTGAATTTCACTTCCTTTATTTCGTGTTTCACGAAGTCATCTTTTTTTCGCCGCTAAAAAATCATTATTTTCAACCTGGGTGATACATCATCGCAGGTTGCAAGAGAATTATTATTAGTCGAGAGGATAGGTACTCGCATAACTTCAAAAGTGATGTATTAATAAAAACGATGAAGATTAAAGTATACACATGGAACTCAATTACGGAACATACACGATTTATAAGTACCCAATTCGGAATCTTGAAATAATGCCCCTACTACAGTTGCTTAGCAAAAACTAATTTCAAAAAATATCTTTGAATAATTACACAAGGTCATTGCTGAAATAAATCTTCGACAAACGAGAACTAAAACGAAATGCCCATTTCACCTTAAAATCTCTCGCCCGACCAAATGTCTATTTCTGAGTCGTTTTTCGTCTACGATTACAGATAAATCTCTCCAAGTGGTCGAAAGTAAATTAAACCGGAATTTCGGCCATTACTCCGGAAATTCCTTTAACAAAGTGAAGCGTTTTTAAAGGTATACCTGAGTTGAGCTGAGGTACACACAAAGACGACATATCGAACACTGTGTGGCGGTAAAGTTTCGGTTTTGCAAATTAGAGAGTGATGGCACAACATTGATGCGTGAAATAACAAAGTAGTGGAATATAAAGGCGCAGTTGGATTCGAACTAGACACTTGTTCCATAAGGGTTATCGTAATCATTTCCTGTAACCAGCGTTAGGAATTTTATCTGACCATTAATCGCCATTATAGTGGTCAGTATTGCGAATGGTTTGCTCGCGCCCACATAACTACATTATCCATCATTTTTATTTTCCTTCAAAAATCTAGTGTGAGAAAAAAACTAGTCCTTCGGCTTTTCAAGTGACATTCAAGGGACGCAAATACCAACGAGCAATTAACATAATCTTCACGCGTGCGCCTTCTAAAAATACGTACATTATTACGCGGAGTGCTTGTTATTCTCGAAGTGCGAAATTGGAGAACATTCTCATGCACGAATAAGGCATGTTTCTTCAATCCTTTAGGCATAGGTGTATGTCCGAAATGATTTCGTTCTGATTCAGGTTCTATGTTCCAAGAAAATAAAACAAAACAGTTCGGTTTAGTTCAATAGTGGAATGAAAACTGCCACAAAATTCTGTTCCGGACCAGTTTCGACCCAGAGCTGAAATTTTCGGCTCGGTTTCGGTCCAGAATTTTTTTTCAAAGAATCGTAGATACGATAAAAAAAATGAAATTGAAAATTAAAAAAAATGCAAGTACATCTTTTTGCAAAGAAACGTCTGTAACCTACGTACCAAATCAAATGAAAAAACTTCGAAAACTACATTAAAGTATGTAACAAAATGAAACAGACAAGTTCGTAAAGCCGGGTAAAATTTACGAATTTTTTCAATTGCTTCATCCCCTGGAGTCCTGGGGTGTTTGGAGTGACTGAAAAATTGAAAACGCTCGATAATTTGAAATTGAAATTGTCAAAAAATGACTTTTAAAAAAGTTCATTA
>JAAOIU010019863.1:0-16832 GCA_018107765.1 Hypogeococcus pungens | reverse complement strand
ACCAGATACCGGAATATGGAACTGAGATTGCGCAGGTAAGTAAATATTCCTCATGAGTTGATTACCAGTCACTCTAACGTAATGTAATTTTTCAGACGGAGTATTTGGCGTGGTTGGAGAACTGACTGGCTGTTCTCGATTTGGCTTGAGCAACAGGTTGGTTAAAAGTTGACCTTGCTCGGGATGTTGAATGAGAGCCAAGGTGACCGGTTGAGGCTGGTAGTTAATATGAGCCTGCGCCGAGGACGTAGACAAAAGTGGAATCGTCTTCACAGCTGTGACTTGCGTTTGATGTGGGCTTTTGAGTACGAGTGGCGAAGACGTTAATACTGCGGCGTTTGTGATTATCGAAGCTGTGGCGGTGGCGGTTTTCGAAGCCGTTGTACTGGACGGTGATATCGCGTAACCGGTCGGCGGTAATGTTTCTGTGCAAATCACAGGTACGAAATTAAAGATACGTTTGAAATGAGTTATTTTTTCGGATATCCCTTGATTTTTACCTTGATTATTTGACTTGACGAAGAGCCGTACTGATCTGACTGGCGCAGTTTGTGCAGGAGAAGTTATCGGTTCTTGGTTGGCTTTTTGCCAATGTGGCGTGGAATGTAATTCGCTGGCAATAGCTCGATTTGGCGCCTGCTCCGGTTTAATCGGAGAATTCAAACTGGCCGGAGAGTTCCATGGGCCGCTTTCCGAAACTGAGACTGAAGAAGACGATTTCCACACTTCGTGTGGACTTTGTGTCGATTCGTTTGGAATGGCGGGATTTTTCGGCACTTTAGGTGAGACCGGATGAAAAGCTGAAGAACTATGAGGGTAATAGGAGAATACTCCGCTGTGCTGGTCTTCTTTTGACGAGTATATTGGCCCGCTATCTACTTTCGATGCACTGGGATTTTCTCCAGTTCTTAAAAATTAGTATTTGATGAAATTATCATTTTTAAAACTTGAAATTTATTTTATCAGTAGTGATTGATTAAGTTACCTGGCCATTTTAATAGCTTTGGATCGCAATGCTTCTCCTTGATTGTTTTTCACTGGACTGAAACGTTGTTGGGTGAAGGCTCGGCTTTCGGCGGCCGAAGATTCGACGTCGCTTTGCGATTCTGTATCCGAATCTGTCACTTTTTCTTTACATTTTAAATCTATGTGCGAACCATTGTCACCTGATAATACCTGAAAAAAATTAGGATTATCGAATTAAGCTCATAAATGATGGAAAAGAATAAATAAATTTGTAAATAGCCTTACCACATTTTGTTCGTCTTCAGAATTATCAACGTACATTTTTTCCGCCGCTCTGGCTTCCATTTTAGCGTCGCATTCTTCAATCGAAGCCTTTAAGAAAATAAAACACGATGGCATTGTTCAAAATTGAAACAAATTCCACATATTTATGACAAACTTACCATTTCCATCGGGTTTCCATTTTCTTCCCGCATTTCAATGGTAACTTCTAAAAGTTCGTTTTGAGGGTCGTGATGAGTACTGCCGTTGGGACCTTCTTCGGGTATATTCTTCTTGGAAGAGCCAGTCGACGACTTTCTTCTATCTTTATTGCACCATTTCCACTCAGGATGCGCTCTAAAGTGCGCCTCTTTTACCTAAAACAAAGGGCGGAATTATAGCAATCCGAATTCATTAATGCAGTTTACCATTTAATTGACACAACTTACTTCTGAAGCCAATCTGTGATACTCTTGTTTTTTATCGGCCTCTAAAGCATACCACCATTCGCCCAAAATCTTGCTAACGGTACGATTATCTTGATTGGGATGTCTTTCGTGTACCAAGCTACGATGTCTTTTGCTAAATATCATGAAAGCGTTCATTGGTCTTCGGATTCTTTCCCTGCCCTACAAAAGTAATACGCAAATTTAGGCAGAATTTCATAAATAAATAACGAAGCGAGAACGATGTATCGTACTTTGAGAGGACTCTGCGGTTCTTTACTATTTTGCAAATTCTGCAACGCGCTCAAAGACTGTGTCCTACGTTTACCCGGCTGCACGGAGTTGCCATTGTTATTATTACTATCACTGACCATAGCATCGTCTACGACATCCTCTTGCTCGGCCGGATCCGGCTCGAAGACGTCGTCGTCTTCGTCACCAACGGTTACCAGCTCATCAAGAGGAGGAGATAGGACCGGAGGTGCTGACAGAGGAGGAGTTGGTGGCGGAGTAGCGTTACTGTGTATGATTGGTAGTAATGTATCCCACGTATAAATCGGAAATTGGACACCTTCGGCGTTGCCTACAGAATATTGTCAAATTATATTGCCATTTTGTAGTAATTACTCGTGTCATTAGGTACACGTATTTTTGATGACTTACTAATATGAATTGGACTTTCGCGAGGGGGATCGTTCTTCGATGCTGGACTTGGGAGAATGGGCAGTACCTCGGTAGGTTGTACAATGAGTTGTTGAATGACCGGATTTCGCGAAGTATTCGAAGCTGGTTGTCCATGATTACCTGGGTGTACGATTTCCGACACGTAATGAATATTCGGATGCGTACTGGAATTGGAAATAGGTACGGTTTTTGTTTCCGCTATTTTATGAATCTATAAACGAATTTTGACCATGGTTAAAACATGCTTGACAGGAATATGGGATAATATAATAAACAAATATTATTTTTCAAGTTGATAGAATACCTGAACCACCGAGGCAGGTATTCCGTTGTTGACGACGATTGGATTTGCGAAATTTTGCTGATTGTTTTGAACGATTTGTGGTGCCCGGTGTAACGACTGAGGTATACTACTTTCTTTTTTAATTACCGAATGCACTTGCTCTATATTTTGTTCATTCTGCTGATAGTAAAATTTTGCAATTAATAACATCTCAAGTTCAAACTATGCATTTAAAAAAAGATAGACGTACTTCGACCGATGTCAACGCTCTTTCTAATATATTACTTCCGGAAATTGGCAGTAAAATAGATGGTTTAGGTGGCTCCAATTTGGCAGAACCTGGCGTCATTAGCATGGGGATGCTATGAACCGATAATGAGTTAACCTTCTGAGGCGAGATTCTAATAACGCTTGCTTGAGACTGCGTTACTACCACGCTCGCTGTTGCATCTCCAGTTCTCGCTTGCGGTCTATTGAAAAAATAAATAAAAATAAATCCAAATTAGGCAAACCGAAACCGACATCGCGTTTGAATGTTGTTGAAACATGTTATCAAAAACAAAAATATTAATCAGTTGTAAACTGGCCGGCAAGACTCGTTCAGTTAGCGATAAGCATGCAGGTAGTATTTCCTCTAACGATAAACAATTCGTACGTGCTTGACGTCACTTTCGTACTCATACTGTTATCGCATCCGATACGTACTTTATGATTGGTTTAGGTGTGATTTGTACCACTGATGTAGCTTCATTCGTAATCGGCGAGCTATGATTGCCTTTAATAGGCAAAAACGTATACTGCGTGTTGCCTACATGTTGAACTACCGTCAGAGGCGACTGTAAACTCGCGTTTCCAGGTGAATAGGCCGGTCCTCGCGATGAATTATACGACGGAGTGCCGCAACGAGAACTTCCCAATGAAACTACGAATAAAACCATATCGTTAGATTAATTTGGAACCATTTTTCAATAGTCCGCAGGTGAATACTCACCGAGTACATTTGCAGCTTCGGTGTCGTCCGAATCAAATCGACCGGCTAATCGGCTACGATCATTGCTGTTTGGAGATGTTTCAGAATCTAATGACGTTTCTTCACTCGTATTATCCAACGCGCTTCTATTACTACGCCTATTTCTAAATAAAATATTCAAANTTTTTTTTTTTTTTTTTTACAAATATTAATTTCGAAAAACTGTCGTACTTACCGAACAAAAAGTGATGGCACAGTCGTAGCTGGACGCAAAGAATAATCTTTCAAATTGAGATGCCTCGAACAATATCCTCGACGTTGGGATTCTTTGGCGCAACCTTCTTTTGAGCACAATCTACGCCACTGTTTACCGTTGAACTTTTTCCTTACACCGCTTGGAGTGGCTACCACGTCTCCTTTATTGTACTTATGAGGTGTTGTATTTTGTGATCCGCTGTACAGATAAAAATCGACCAAAATTATTATAAAAATAGGTCGCAATTTTATGAAAATTCTAATCAGACGCTCACCTCGTATCGACAAATCTCGGAGTAGCCGGCGTAGACCTAGGAGTATAATCTAAAATACTCGATGTACTACCAATACTCTGTACACTGCTTCTTTTACTACTCGTGGCTGAAAAATTATATTTACCCATTTCTGCGAACATATTAAAAACCAATTAAAGTATTTGAATGAAAATCGAAATAAGAAGCCACTTATTTATGAAAAACCTACCATTGTCAAAGGAGGGAAATGAGATATTTTCCCTCCTAAGATCATCGTCACTTTCACAAAGATTATCATCGTTATGCCTGCGGCGCTGCTCTTCAGAATTGGTATTGGGTAACGTTGCGTTATTGGGAAGTAATGCAGCAGGATTAACTTGCAACGGCGAAGTAGCTGCGCTTTTGCAATACGGAGTTGAAGTCGGAGGTTGATAAGTGCTCGTCGAAGCTACTAGCAAATTAGTGCTTGCGATGGGCACACTTGGTATATTTCCATAAGGTAACAAGGGCGGCGGCAGGTCATTTTCTTCATTTTCTAATTCGTCAATCCAAGGCGGTTGTAGCAATCTGATATCCGCTCTTTTAACGATATACTCCCTCTCATCTGGTTCTAATAACCGAACGACGAATCTGATCGGAGAATGGAGTACGTTTGAGACAATGCCTTCGACGAATACTCGCGAAACATCATCCACTCCAGAGCCATTAGTTCGAATACAGACTCTAGTACCTTCGGTGACGCTATTTTGAGAGGGGCTAGCGTCGTTGATTACATCGTACCTGCCGCCTTGTAAAACACCCGAAAACTGAACCAAATCTGTTTCCAAACTGTCATCGAATTTAATCCAAACGCAACCAGCCAACGAATCGGCCCGGCGGATAATGCCCGGTAAATAAACTTGGCCACGTTTGGCCAACACTCGATTTTCTACCCATTCGTGTAATGCCACTGTGTATTTCTCGGTACGTTCTGGTAACGTATCATTGACATTAATCACAGGGATGGGGAAATTTATGTTTGCTTTGTGTTCTTTCTTCGCGGCAGGTTCGTTATAGTAAATATGTTGATGTACAACCGGTGAATTTCTATGTCCGTTGTACGTACTATTAGTACTGTTACTAGTACCTACGCACGAGTAATCTACTGCGGCCGATTGCGGAGGCGGTGAACTTATCTGATTTTGTATTGTTGTGGTAACGAGATTCTCCGTGCGCGGAGGCGTTTCTTCTAATTCGGATAAATCGAACTTTCGCTTTTTCGGAAGTTTACGAACCGAAGAAAGCGAATCTTTGGATACTTCTTGTATGGTTGAGCATGAACTCTGGTTCGAGTTATTTACGCCGTTGTGCAAAACGTTGACAGGCCCCATCGAATCTATGTTCGATATACTGTTCATTTTATCAATCAAGTTTTCCACATGATTTGTAGTTTTGATGCCATTTCATCATTAATGAATGACGGGTGGAAGTATCTTCGCTGACATAATCATTTCTCATGCCTAAAACAAAATAAAAACGATACAGGTAACAAAACGACATATTCTACTAGCTAAGACAACAGCAAGTTTGATTTTAATTTTTAAAAATATAATAACACCAAAAAAAAAACTTTCTCGAAAATATTCTCGCCCTTTTCAATGAAATTTCATAAACACAACACTAATTCACATCCCTAACATATACTCTTCCGAGTAACACTCGACTTGTGCCATTTAACCAACGTAAATAACTATGCAGCGATAAAATCTCAAACACTTTACAATTTCTAGTATATCATTTTCAAAAATAGTATCTAATACCCACTACCTACACAAAAAAACATATATAATAGCCATTCGGCATTCCGCGCACTGCTGATACAACTTCGAATTAACACTTTCGTCGGTTTGCGAATTTTAGAAAATGAACACTACGAGTAAATAGTAAGTACATACATAGTGACCTAGAGATTCAAAAAGATCAATATAATATCAACAAAGGAGAAACAAATACTTACAGCCTTTAATGATACTATTGAAGAGAATTAACCATTCATTTGCCTAGCGAATTCATGCTGAAAATAATCATCACTTTGCGACTTGAAATCGTTCATTAAGATAAAACAGAATTAGGTATAATTATTGCGGAACGTATACCTTCGCGAAACCCGAATATTTTAACGCAAGTGGAATCTTCACTATACATTTTACTTCAACTACCACAAAGAAAGCAAATGAATGGAAATTTTTCCCAATGTGTGATTGGTTCGCTTGTAGTCACGTGCTATTCATTGAATTACCTATGCAGCGTAGGTAAATGCCATATTTATTTTACTGATAAGAAAAATGCCTCGACTTTTCAATGGTAATTTTCTGTCCGATTTTTAAAATCATTTTTTAAACAAGTTTGAAGTTTTTTTTTCGAAATAATCTCATTAAATAATATTGTAGGATAAATTGTTGATTTAAATCATGTACTTGCTTCCAAAAAAAACATTTTATAGCAATNTAAAGAAGACGACACTGATTTTCCAAAATTCGTTTGCCACAAGTTTGTCACTTGTCAACAATTTTCAAATTTTGAATTGATAAGAAAACAATGATTAGTTATTTTTCCCTTCAAAAATACGGAAGTTTGTAAAAGTTTTGTGCTCTGTATGCGTCCAACTTCGCTGGATTATTTTGCACATAATGATAAAAAAAAGATGTCGTGATCTCGTCAGAATGAATTTCGCTGAAGAGTTTCTATCATGTCTCTGCCGTAAGATTTATACTCATTTTTTGGGGGAAAAAGAGAAAATTTATCTATTGAAATGAAAATTTCGAAATACATTGATCATTTCCTATATTTTTCATTTATTCAAATCTGTTTGGTCTGTCTTTATCCATCATGCATCATGCATATGTCTTAGATGTCTTAGATCTTATAGGTGTCGTTAAAAATTATTTTGTCGATTCATAGCCAGAAATTTCTGACCCACATTCAAGCTTGATGATTGATTTTTGAAAAAGAAAAAAACAAAAAAATTGATGGCTACTAACAGAAATCTTTTTTAGCATCACCTAAGACATACATACATACCATACATAATGCACATAATGGATAAAAACCGGCGAGACAAATAATTTATTTAAATCTTTAATAAATGAAAAATGAATGAATAAGCTCAAACAATCCTATTGTTTAAATTTTTTGGAATTTCATTTTTGGCAGATTCTAGCTCACACATTAATTTTCTCTCACTGCCAAAGTGAGAAATTGCTCTGTTATTTTGGTTATGGTTCTTTATTGCAAAAAAAAAGAACTATTATAATCGCAAATAATATATTACTTTGATTTAAACTAAACTCAATATACTTTTCTCGTTCTTTGGAAAAACACTACAAGAATACATATAACAATCGTGTGGAATTAATGTTTGTAAATAAGGGTGAATAAATGAAGTAGCGAATATAAAAGGAACTACGAAAGAAATATTTAATTACACAGGTACATAAAGCAAGTACACAGCAATAAATCAAGAGTTACGAATTACGAAAAAGCAATAATATATACATAATTAGACACCTACTCCAAATGCGAAGTACTACAGCGTACTGGACTAGAATTTTAATCAAAATAAAACCTTGACTGGAAAAATTTTTGTTCAACAAAAATAAAATTTACCTATTTGTTGAAGTAATCTAATAATGTTGAAGAATTTCAATTGATGATTAATAATTGTTTTTACTCAGTTCCTTCATTAAACATTTTTCAAGTTATTTGGTAAAAAATTTTTTTTCAATATTTTCCTAGGGTGAGTTTTATTAAATTTTAAATGAAAAGGAAAGTAAGAAAAAAAAATACATTTTCATTTATACATAAGTAAAAAAAAATGACAAAATGAATAATATTGAAGTAAGTACCGTAGATATGTTACGCACTTAGTATACCTAATGGGTTGGTATGTCTCAAAAGACGAAAAAACAATATTCTTAAATATATCTCTTACTCACCTAAATCAATTTTGAAATAATTGTACAGATTTTTAAACGATCATATAAAACAAATTTATTTACAAAAATTAATAACAAATTTATAAAATATGCAAAAAAAAAGTAAGAAAGTTGTCAATTCGAGAAAAGTGTTGTGTCTTAGTCATACAATTTGCATTAACACTTTTCTGTAATTGATTGAAGGTAAACTATAATTATGACTTGATCGTGAGAAAAAATGGGTACTGTATTTGATACATTATTTAGAAAAGTATTCGCCACATAAAAATGCATAAATTGTTCAAGTCCTATTCAGTTACCAGAAGGGTCAAAATTTCAATCAGCTGCAAGCACTTGTTCCAAAATCGTATAAAATATTCATATCCGATAGTATTAAAAGTGTGATGAAAAAGAAGTAAGCTAATAAACAAATTAATCCATATATACGATTCATTTGAAATGAATTTGAGTAGGTCACAACATTTAAAATTACTACGCTGACTATCAAACATAAGCAATTAAAAGCAAGTCCTCGAGTCTCTAAGGTGATTGGTCCTCCACCAATTTCGTTCGGAAGTAGTGTTTTTATCAGCCACGGTCCTCCTAGACAAATCAAAATATCTAATGTGTTCGCTCCCAAGGCATTGCTAATTGACATGGATCCAATTCCTGTTACACAAAAGTATAAAAATATTCAATCACGTTTAGGTACCATTGTCGAAACTTTAAGAATCAACACTGTGTACTTATTGTTTACGAATTACGAGCAGATATATTGATACAAAACGTGTCAATGCTATTAGCACGCAATAATTCTTTTTATCGACACATTGTAAATATAAGGAATAAGGAAAGGAACAATTATTTACCATTTTTGGCATTCACTACTGCAGAAGATGCCTCTGGAATGCTGCCACCAATCGCAATGAATGTTATACCCATTACAGCGTCGTTGATGTGAAATGTGTAACCTTTAAAAAAAATACATATTCAAAATGATAGTGCGATTACTTTTCATAGGTACGTCTGTCACTTTCATATCATTTCTTGGAAATACCTGTCACTGTCAGAAGTACTTTTTTCGAAGTAGGAATGATATTAGTCGTTTGAATTAAGTAATTGAATTTGAGAATGGGGTGATATTTAGCACGGATTTGAAATGACTCAACATTTTACGTTTCATTATTTTGCAATTTTTTCCCCCCAATGAAAAACCACTTACCAAGTACCAACCTCCCTCTACCCACAGATTTTCTAAATGCAATTTTTGTTTTTCGAAAAGGCAACATTGTTCAAATCAAAAATGAAGTTGTTATTCGAATTTATGGAGATAGCAGGTCTTAAAAAAAAGAGACCTACTAGTTCAAGAACTAGGATAATTGTGTAGTAAGTGTAATGTTTTGTGTAATAAGTAAGTCAAATTGTTGAGTGTTGAAGAATGAAATTTTCTTTCAGTTGAAACTGAAAGGTCTTCTTGTAGGCAACCTACAAAAAACCTAAAAACTGTTTCACTCTTCTTCGCAGTTGTTCATCAGCAACCCAACATGTAAGCTAGCTTAACTAAACTACCGAAAAGCTATCAACATCGCATATGTACTAAATGATTACGTTGATTAATTACCAAAAATTGTCATCATCCAGGAAACAATATACGAACAAATTCCAATCCAAACTACACACATGAGAAATGTCAACGGATAAATTTTTCTGTAAACTCTGCAGTCAGGAATAGATATAGATAACGCCAACGACACCGGCACCGACATCAACCACCAAATATTCATAAAGAATCCTCCGGGAGGAGAACAGATCGGTTCAACTATAAAACATAACAACATATTAACATCTGAGTTACTCGAAATGTTAGTTTGTTTTTACAAAGGCAGAAAAAAATGACCATTCAAGTTGAAAAGTCAAAGAAAATGATGGTATCTAGCGAAATATTTCAGGTAAATACTTACTATCTTCTATGGATTGTTTTTCGGTGTTTCCATCTTTATTTTGCTGTGCCGGCTTATCGTTATGAGAATTATGATTGTGATGGGCACCGTGATGACCGTGAGGAACATAGTCGGTGAAATAAAATGGTCGATATGTACCATAACATGGCTCTGCTGGTACTCCAGACATGATGGCATCCATCGACGAAGTTGCTGCGTATTAAAAATTGAAATAGAATTTTATCAGTTGAATCTTATGTAATTTAAAATAATATTTTAAAGAATCGTACGATACATTGTTTACAAAAGACATTGCTAAAAGTTTTGTTTGCTCATGATAAGCGCGTTTGGATACTCTACAGAAAATAAATTTCCCCAAGTAGCGATAGCGGGTGATGAGTATACGGGTGTTATTTACATTGAAAATACATATTTTCCTCATGCTTTCGGTTCGTGGACCAGAAGCTATAGGTACTTACAATTGAAGGAATTTTTCGACGTTAGCACATTCTTGGCTGCAGTTTTGATACGTTTTTGAGTAAACATCAGAATGAAATATACGAAGTATAAGATGACTAGGACGAGTGCTTCGTACCACATGACAACTCCATCGGCCAATATCAAAGCCAGTAGTCCGACCACGACGATATAAGTTCCACTATCACGTAGCAAAGGCCAAACTTCCAATTTTATATTCTACCTAACAATAATTCACGAATTATCAGCTCCATTTATAGAATCAACGTTTTTCCTATTAAAATGCGACTCGATTGACGTCTTCGATCTTTCGAAGTTAACAACCTTCGTCGCTTTTACGCCGTTTGTAAAAGAAAAATAATAATTAATCAGCTTGTGAACTACCTTGCTGGCAGCAAGTCCAGCGCACGCGGTTACTCCTAGTATATTGCATACTCCACTCCCAACCACTGTTCCAATTCCTAGATCGGATTCGGTCAAATAGGTTCCAATAACATTAACAAATAACTCCGGGGCACAAGTTGCAGTTGCCATAAATGTTGCCCCAGCCACATCGGGTGATAAATGCAAATCTGTTGACATTAATTTCTGATTATTTAAATATGTAAATAAACTGGAATATTGTACCTTTATACACTTTCGTTCGCGTAGCTACGTACTTGTAGGTACGCGTAATATGCGAAATGTGTGACCAAAACTATTACATCACGGAGCTTTGTCTTTACCTAAGATGACTGTTGGTCGGATGTTATTAAAATAGCAATTCGTTGACTTAAAACTACGTCATCGGAACTTACCTTGGCAAATACAAAACACCGATGGCAAAAAGTAATCATTGCATACGAATGCGATCAACACGAAACAATAAAATCCGATGATCAAGTGGAATATGATAGCCCCGTGTGTTCTCTGAAATTGTGTGAAAACATCCGACGGAAATTCATCTATCGATTCCTTCGTCGAGCACTTCATGATTTCAGTATCGTTCGTTTGAAAAGCATGTTGAACTATTTTATTTTCTGTAAAAAAAAAAAGTTTGAAATTGGGTCTAATATACTTGGTAAATTTTGGTCGTTTGCATTTTATATTCCGACAGGCGAGGTCGTTCTCATGCAATACTAATTTATCATTTTTTTTATAATACGTAACATAACCAACTGATAGTAATATATATTTTAGTGGTAATACTTGTGTAAAACAAACTATTATTATCATGGTAATACTATGTCTATTTTGAAAATATTCATTTTTTTACTCGCACTTGCACACGCTGAACTAGATAAGTACCTATCTAATATCTTGTTACTGAAATTGTCTTTCAATTTTATTATCAATTTCTCGTCAAAATCAGTATGTTTTTTGATTCCTTCAAGTACCTATTTCTACTTTGGCTGATGTGAACCGTAGATAGGTGTATTTTTATCAATCTGGTGGAGTGTATGGATTTTTTTTTTTTATTTGTTCAAGGGGTACCTTGGTAATATCTTTACATTTACTATAGTTTTTTTTTTTTTTTATTCAATGTTTCCATATTTTCTGTAGCAATCGGCTCTAAACACGTGTTCAAGGGTTAGCTAATGTAGATAAGCAAGCGTTTCACTGATCGACATTTTTTTATGGAATGTGAGAGAAATCATAAGCTTAGATATTTACGGAAAAATCTAACTTTGGAAATTTTTTATTTCATTCGGATTTTTCTCTCGAAAACAGTCTTATAAGCAGGTAAATCGTTAATTTGAAAAAGAAAATAAAAATTTTTCTCGTTATTACTTTACCTACGTACTTAATGAGAACGTTAAAGTTGATAAGAATTGAGTGAGAGCCTTCGTTTTTTTTGTTGTTATTTTTTATAACCAAAGTAAAAATTTTTAATAGAAAAATCGCAGCTGACTGATTTCCTCATCCCGTTTCCATTTTGAATTGAATTTTTTTCAAGCTTCATTCGGACCAAACTGTGATTTTTTTCAGACATAGAGTGGTAAATATTTCTATTTCTGAGTATTTCGTACGTGCTCCTGAGTAGTTAATTTGTGAACGTAGCATAAAGAAACAGAAATTTAATTTATTTAGATATAGAAGCGCATAATTTGCACCAAACTCGATTAGAACGCTCCTTACATCAATACAACATCGTGCATTTAAAATTCGCATTGATATTACGCGATGATTGTCTCGATTGGAAGAGGCAACATGCCTTCCTAAATAATTTATGGTGTTCAAACAGTAGATAGATAAGCAGTGTTGAAATCAAATGAAAAGAAAATCGTAATATCTATGCTTGAGATAAATGCAGATTTATTTAATCGTTCAAGGTGGAAATTTACAGTTTATTTATAATCATCGTAAATAACTTAGAATCGTACCATTGCAGATAGTTCTGAGTAGAGAGATTAAAGAACTTGTGGAGGAACTCATTAATGATTCGATCTAAAAAGATCCGAAAAACTGTCCCTAAAGGAGAAAGGAGGGCAGTAGATAGCCATTGTTTATGGAGATAAAATAAAAACGTAGTAAGGTATCATTTTTTTGTGATCATGGTGTTTTAATTATTATTATTATGGTTATACAAAGCCTAGAAAAAGCACGATAGGAATTTTTAATGATTTTTTTTTCTTAATACCTAGTGTTCACTGATAAAGTCAATTCCTTCCAGATAATGTGAAAAACTGCGGTTATTATTGAATGTCGTCTAATGGTATTATTTCTTGTTGTTATGAATTGAGTCATTTCGTTGGGTTCGTTGGGGTGTTTTACCTACTTGAAAATTGAAAGAGTTTTTTCATTCGAAAGGTATTTATTAATTTATAGGCGATTGAAAATGTTGACGCGATTTATGATAATTTCTTTTCTGCTTGAAAAACGTGTAGGTATTGTAGTAGGTGTAGGGAGCAAAACGTTTCAAACAGAGTGATTTTAATTTAATTTTAAAAAATTAATAGTTTTTCAAATCAACTAAAGGAAGTGACAAACTTAACGGGATGAGACATTGCGAGTGCATCTTTGTGGTTCAACGACCGTGAAGTACGAACATTTATTTAATTATTGTTAATTCGGTATTATCACTATTTGAATTTCAATTTACAGGTCATTATTCGTGCTTTCAAAATGAGTGATTTAGCCAGTTGTATTTCAGTTGATAGTATTGATCTTGATAAACCTTACGGCTTTTCATCACAGAGCGTATAAAAGTCATTCAAATGATTTTAATCGATGTATTAGAATCTTTTGTCTGAAATTTTTCTATTGGGGAATAGTTTATGGTTTTGAACACGTCTGCATTTCTTTGTGAGAGTCTATGCTGAATTTATAAGTATTGGCTTCTTGCAAGGTAAGTGCGGAAACTTTTCAAAAAGAATAAATTTCGAATTTTTTTATCTTGAAAATACCTCTTGTTACAGCAATATTGACGAACACTATCTTTTCAAGCGATAATAAAACAATAAAAAAAAAATTTACGCTACGAAGTGAGCTTCGTCTTTCTGATCATTGAAAAATAAAAAAAAAATTGCAAAATGATGAAATTCCTATAAAACAAATGTTTTAATGGAAGTAGACTTTTAATCTGCTGAATTTTTAAAGCTGGTAGATCTGGATACATTTTAAAAACATAAATCAAAACTGGTAACTTAGGGTGGCCCGATTTATGCTTTTTCTGGAAAGTTGGAGGAGGAGTGAAAAAAGATTGTGAAATCATGTCAAAAGAACGTGGTAAAAATTTCAGGTCTCTGACTCAATTCTTAATGGTCTCAGTTTTGAGTCAAAGGTTAAAATTGTGGAAAAAAATCTTTTTATGCCATTGGTCTTGTTGTAGGCTGAGAAGGATGAAAAAAGTTTCATAATTTTTTCTCATTTTTCAGGAGTCTTAGACTATTTAATTGCGAAATTTTGTTGAGTTTTGGTTTTTTAAAATCAATTTTAGAACCTCTGAAAATTGACAAAAATTCATGAATTTTTTTGAAATCTTTTGGGGCTAAAATAACAGAAATTGCATGAAACATTTTAAAAAAATCAATTTTTTACAATTTTTTTTTTTTCCGGAAAGTTTGCCATTTGAATCAAAACGGGAACCCTTGAAGATTGAGTCAGAAACCTAAAATTTTTATCACTTCCTTTTAACTTTCAAAATGAGTGAAAATCGAACCACTCTAGTGCTCACAGGTCTTTGTTTATAAAAAAAGATCGTTTGCCGTGGAGACGGAAGCGTTCAAAAATGAACTAAAAAATTTTTATGAAGAGTTGGACGAAAACGAACCAGACAGGAAAAAAATCAAAAAAGTTTTCCAAGTCACCAGAATAATTTTTTCAGTCCCTGCTACCCGAGCCTCTGTCGAGAGAATGTTTAGTGGACTTTGATTTATCCTCAGCGAACTAAGGAGGAGCCTGACAGCGGCCATAATGAATGACATTGTTTTCATTCCTATGAATTAGATACAATGCGATGCGCTTAGTTGAAAACTATATACGAATATTATTATAATGTACCCAAACCAAAATGTTCTTCAACTCATTTTTCGTTAATGATTTTCCTAATATGCTCAAAATATGTTTATGATTTTTGTTAATGGTTAACGATTTCAAACATACCTATAATGTTTTTATTTTACGTGATTTTCAACTTTGAAGAATATAATATACTGCATATCTAAAAAAGAAAACCAATTCTCAATCTGAAAAGAATATTTTGAATTTTTGGGATAGCTCCCCTGACCCCAGACCCAAGAACCTAAAACCCAAAACCCAATTGTACATACAAGTAAACCTAGATTCAAAACCCAGACCCGATCCCTCAAATTTAAATTTAAAAACCCTAAATCAGGAACCCGAAAAAAATTGTTTATGTTCGCTCCCTTGGTTTAAAGGATAGCTGAGAGGTAAAAAATCACTCGTGAGCTAGTTTTATCAAAAAATAGATCCGAAGTTCAGCCTACGTATAAGGATTATTTTGATATGTAGTCTTGCTGAAAAAAAAAAGAATCGTGTAGGTAATTCAATATTGTACCATATCACCGAACCTCAACTAATTTTTGCTCAAAAAATCAAAAAGTACCAAGTGAACAAAGCTACCAGCGCCACTCTCTCATTAATTATAATCAGAGCACTTTGTATTTACAAAAGTTTTTTTCTTTTGCAAAAATTCAAGTAGATATTTAAAAATGTGCGCTCTTTCATGTGCAAATAAACGATGGAAAAAAAATTGAACAATTTAAAATTTTCCTGCAAAAAAAAATTATAAATCAACTCGCGACGAACCAGCACACAAATACGAAATATAAGAAAAACACAGAACATAGCTCGCACGAATAAGCTATCGATGAAATCACTTTTTTCAAGTAAATTAACTCAACACTGGTACGTTTTTTCGTATACGAGTGGTAATTAAAAATCAAACAAATTAACGCCTAAATTCACACCAGCGATTGCTAGCTTCGTAGAAGTGAGGGAAAAAATTACATTATCTACGTTTCAAAAATCGATTACTATTTAAATCCACGTGAAGGTAAAGATATATACTTATCTACCTAAATGTTCACAAATCGAGTCGTTTTTGACCATGTTGTAAAATTAGTCTCGTACCTAATCACAAAGAAAAACATTTTTATTTTAAAGGAAGAATTATGGTTAACGTACCGTTTATGCCGATACTCAAGTTTTTCGCGTTTACGAAACTTATTACGACGATAAACACCGCAAAGAACGGTCGAATACAACCCATTACGGAAAACTTGAACTATTCGTTGTGAACTGAAGAAGCGATTCTAAGCGAACGCACGTTTAAGCCAAACAACTCCTTCTACACGACGATAAGACTTCTTCCACCAAGATTATGTAACCAATGAGTACTATCGCGATTTTTACTATACATTAATATTGAACTTTATAAACGATCAGACGGTTCGCTTTTGTCTGCTTTTCGTCGACGTTAGAATAGAAATAAATTTCGAATTTATTGGAGTGGGAGAGAGAGCCGAAATAGAATTTTTCAAAAATATTTTATTTTTACGACAATGTAGCGTTGTTTTTCAAATACTTACGTGTGATTAGTACTTAATTACCTTACGAGATCATTAAAATTTGTTGGAAGCTTGCTTCGAGTATTGGCCAGAGTTGCAGATTAAAAAATTAACTCGGCTTAGAAAGCTAAAAACTGCTAATTTTGATAGAGGACTGGGCTCAATTCCAGCTCTTTTTTTGGTAATCTTAAATTATCATACGAATGTCTATCTTTTATATTCGTTTTATATATTTGTAGTATTTGTCATCATTTGAAATCAGTTAAAAATCACCGACGAACAGTCAGAATTGATCAGTGAAAATATTTTATTGATTTCAAAACTAGTGAAAA
>JAAOIU010019779.1:797-12738 GCA_018107765.1 Hypogeococcus pungens | reverse complement strand
CTGCAATATTTCATTAGTTTTCGTGATATTGCGGTGATGTTGTGGTGACATAGCAATGCTTACCGGGTAGCGCCTCTACAGGAAACATGATGAAAAACTATTTACGCACCTCCCTTGCCCTTGGGGCCATCAGATGGGCGTCTTGTAGTTGTAGTGTCTATAGATATAACAAAATCATGTGAAAATATCTATGCCCACAATAGGTAGGTACCTCAGAAATATTTGGTCGCCAAATTCTAATCTTATCAAGAATCGGATTTCCTCTATTTGTTCGCCCATTGTACACCTTAAACATATTTAATTTCGGGCAGGTTATTTCTAAAGAGTTCAATTGGAAAGCAGAGGGTTGAAGGTGTGATTGGTTGTTTTCTGAAGCAAGTGAAAGGAAAAATTGGCTTAGAAAAATTATCAAATCCCGTCTAACTCATTTGAACAATCATTTCGCATTCACACGTTCAAATCAACATCAAATTAGTATTTGATCAAAATATTCAATCGTGTAAACCCCCTTTTGCATTTTCTTTTTGAGATTCGGGAGTCACTAAAATTCACGATTTCTGTTTAATTTCATTCCTACAAAAAAAAAAATTGGGCGAACAATATCAGAAGTAAATCGAAACAGGATTGGTGTTCTATGTACCTACACCTACAGGCATATAAAAAATCACCAAACAAATAAAAAATGACATAAAAATTTATGAATTTTTTCACTCATTTCATGTGCAGATGGTATCGACAGCTAGAACAAAAATGTTACTTATTTTCAAAAATTTCACTTGGGTAGACTCGTCAATCTGTCAATTCGTCTTTCTTTTTCATCCTCTATAAACATCCCCCTCGTTTTAATATCGTTATTAATTAAACGTTTTGATAACCGAGAAGATGGGCAAATCGTTCTAATTAGTTTTATTTATTTTTCAATTTGTCACATATAACTGGAATTTAAACCATAAATGTAAATAAGTACCGCAATTGTAAATAAGTAGTATTAGTTTCTTCAACCATATCAAAACTTGAGAGTTGTCAGCTGTGTAGAATCCGATAATTTGAAAGCGGAAGGTTCGCAATTTATTCATTCGTTACATACCACATGGGTATACTCATTTCTTGGAAATACTTATTTTGCCAATTTAGTGATAATTCCATCACCACTCAATCTGCCGAATATGGTGAATAAGCAAAGAAGGGTCTAAATTAGGGTTGGTATCTAGCATAGCTCGATACAGTACATTCTTTATTGCGGTAGCGTTTTGATTGCTCATCAGTTCTTTTTCCAGTCTGGATAACAAAGCCAGCCCGTCAAATGACGAAGCATTTTCGTTGAGTGAAATAGACTGCATCAGGTTTTCTACTTGTTCAACAACATTGAGCATAAAGGCTATGACCTCAATTGAATTCAGTGGTTCGTCCACGCTGTTATTATAAGGTTTTGTTTTAGTCTTAGTCAGCCATCTGACGAGAAAATTGAAGAACATTAAAGACTCGTGAATGTTGAATTTCGTGCTGATAGCCGTAGCAGTGGGGTAATCTTCGGTGGGGTAGGTGTTGGATAGTTTCGAGTGAATATAAATTGACCGGAACCCATCTTTAATGAGGTGGGGTATGCAATATGGTTTGAAGTACTCCACAGCCTTAGTTAACCAATTAATAGCAACATTTATGGGTGATTTGATACTATTCGCGAAGTTAGTTTCAAAAGGAGCGTAGGGATCGTAATGGTCAAGGTCTTTGGAAAGTTGCTGAGAAAAAGTTCCGCCCAATTTGTAAAATTTTCTCAAATCATTTTTACACGATTGTGCTGGAAAGGAAATAAAACTTCCGCGGCCTACTAACGCTACACTCATTGGTTCGTCCCAGAAACTTTCTAGTTTTTCGAAACTTTTCTGAGCATGATTATCGACATTGAGTTCATTCAGCAGTGAAATATTCCACGTAGCATATGGGCTAAAAAATGGTGGACTTTGTTGTATAATACTACAGGTAGCATCCAGGTAGTTGTAAAAAGGTTCACTTTCACCAACATTCTGAGAATTCACGGAATGTGACATGCTTATCGTATTATGATGAAAAATGTAATACGCATTGTCGCATCTGTAATGCGAATCACCTAAATGGATCAGCATGATACGAAAACTGGTCATCGCCCGATGCAACTCGCTTTCTCTCCTTTCATCTAGCGGCAAAAACCGAATGCCTATTTCGTTAAATTTCACAGCGTTTAGTCTGGCGTAGTTTGGGTCATTTAATCGCATAATATCGGCTTTCAATGTTATTTGTTGTCCTTGCAGTAGTTTGGATATGTGTTCCTGGTGAATGTATTGTTCCCATATAAAAAAAGGTTTATACGAGGTGGTGCTGTCGGAGTCGAATAGTACGTTATGTTTTTCATTAAATGAACTTGATGAAGCTACTTGTACGTCGATTTTCAACTGCTGTATGAGTTTAGTCCCTGTACTCATCAAGCTCTTGGTATCTTGTGGTTTTAGAAAAGGTGTTATGTTGAAGCGATCTATGAAAGTGTAGACGAAAGGGAAAATGTGTTGTTTGAACAAGCTCAAAGCTTTCTTGTACTCTTGCAACATCAGATTTGCTCTTATTCGAAGTTCCAATTGTGTGATATCGCGGCTCAAACAGGGATAGTCTTCGCGATCTTTCTCTGATCTCAGGATGTCGAAGTAATTTGCCAGAGCGGTTTGATATTCCTGGTCCTTTTGGTAGCGGCTTTCATATAATTCCATTCGAATTTCCTTCATCTTTCTGCCGTAATTTCTCATGCGGTTTAAGACCGCATAAAAATACAAGTCGTCGACCACTACGTAGTCATCGAGACCATTGTCGATATTCTGATAACGGCTCAAAATAGCCATTCGTAAATAATTTAGAATCGTATGATCTCTCAAATCCAATATCTTAGTCCTGTTAGCCCTGTTTTCAATGTATTCTTCGATTCGGTCGTACAACGTTCGATAATAAGGCAAGTATGAAGTGTGATTCGATGCTTTGGCAAACTTATTCTCCAAATGATACAAGTCATGCCAATATCTTCTTGTGTTGTGAATATCATCAATAGGAAAACCTTCTACTTTAGTTAAATTATTGGGCAGGCATAGCTGAAGCGTTTGATGGTACTCTTTCATCATAATACTAATGTGCTTGGCGCTCTCGATTTTGAATTTGGTTAGCTCTACATCTTTGACACCGTCGTACTGAACAAATAGTTGCTCTTTTTGCGTATTTCTGAAAAGAAATGCTTTCAGGTCTGTCTGCGACACTTTTTTACCAATATCTTCGTCAGTCATCTCATAAGTATCCATGTTCTTATTGATGTTGCAATGTCGTACCTCGTTGTACAAACTTTTTGCAAAAAAGTACCATTTTTTGGAATCATTCAAGAACTTGATAACTTTGGCAAGTCCTTCGACGCACCACATAATTTCTGGTGGTTGGCCACCAAAGACGCCGTGTAAAAATTCCAAAACGTCTGCACTGTTTAGAGCAGAAGACAAGTTGACTTTGATGGAATTATCGATTGTGTTGGTTACGTTATCGACGACGCGATTTAGGCATTGTGTAAGGTTGTCACTTTCACTCGCTGATATTTTTACTGCGAGCATTTTTTCGTATCCTGTTTTCACTTGTTCGTACACGTTGGTCACACTAATATCAAAAAGTCCTGTATCTATTACTGTCTCTTTGGCTGCGAAGTACTGCTCTATTGTGCTACAGCTGGCTTTTACATCGTCGACAAGACCAGCACTAACTTCTTCCACAATCATCGGAATTTCGTAAAGCGAAGTTTCGGATACGGTGTACCAAAAATCACCACCGTCGGTTGTAGCGAAACCAAGATTGTTTATTTTTTTTCTAACGCTTTCTTTATTTCTTTGTAACAAATCAATGTTTGATAGAAGGCCTGTTTGATTCGGAGATCGAAAATGCGCCAGCCTGGGATACACATTTTCTTCGGTTGATTTTGACATAAACAGATCTAGAAGGTTGAGGACTTTTGATTTCTTTGTCGCGTTTGGCCAGTTTTGTGCTGCAAGTGCTTCTTTCACTTGTTGCAAGAAACGAACCATAGCCTCGATGATTTGGTCATCCGACATTGCGGAAAATTTTGAAGAAACTTTTGTCGCTACAAGAAGAAGACTATGTTTGACCTTGTCGACATCCTTGAGCAATTCGGCGACTTCCTTCAAAAAATTCTGAAAACTGTCCTCGCTTTTCAATGAATTAGTCATTTTGTAGTGTTCTACCAAAAAACACAATTTCACATTGGGAACATTTTCTATAAGCTTCTTTCTAAAATAAGTTGCAGCTGCGTTGTAAGCTATGCCTCTGTGAACTGCGAATGCGGGAACATCGTAATAAAAAACTTCAGCCTCCGGACTGATTACCAAAAAAGGTACAGGGGAAGGTTCGTTTACTTCTGCGTCAGGATCAATAATAACATATTCGCCGAGGTGTGTTTGGTTTCGTATTGACTCGAATCGCGAATCTTGCCCGGCTATCCATCGAGTAAAAATTCTTCTATTGGAATTTGTGCCTCCTAAGACCAAAACTGCTTGCGTTGGTATTGGTCGGGATAAACCACATAGTTCCAGTTCACCTGCCGCTAAGGAGTTAAAAATTATTTTGACGTTCCCATTATTTGTGCTGTTGGCGATGCGCTCGAAGTTTTGGGAATTTTCGCACATTTTGTATCAGGTTGACAAACTCGTACACTAACGGAATGCTTAAATAGGTGCCTACGATTAGATTATGATGTAATCAAGAATTCAATCAGGAAGATATTTTTCGTCTGCCTGCATCTCGATTAGTGCCTATGTAATTCCAAATTACGTAGATAGATAGATGAAAAATTGTGTAGGTGTATCTCAAAATCGTTTTTGGAGAATTTTTCTGAAAAAAAAAGAAAAAAAATCCATCTTAAGCGTTTGCAATAAAACATTGCAGAACTCATGAGTATCCAACCGATACCTAATTTTTTTCTGTAAGCAGAAACTTGAGGTCTAGACGGTACTTTTTTATGCTCGGATGTAGAAGCAGGTAAGAAGAAAATGAACCAGCCTGAATTCGAATTTCTTTATGTTTTATTCCTTAGTTGCCAAGATTCTGAAAAAAAAAAATCAGTTTTATAATCGCGATTCATTTTACTGTTATTTACTAATCAGCTAATTCTTATAGTTAGGTACTCAGATTTAATCTAAGAACTTAAAGTATATTCCCAACTGATAAAATATTTCCATTGTTTTGAGAAAGTGATATTAATAATAAAAATAATAATAATGAAAAAATAAAAGTAGAAATTGAAAGAAAATCACCTGGAAAACGCAAATTTTTTGAATAAGTCAATCAATAGGTAAAAAAATTAAATAAAATAATTAACAGCATTTTACCCTTACACACTCAACTTTTCATCATTACCTATTGAAAATTCGTTTCAAAAAACACAACTCAAACAAAATCAATTATTTAAAGATTTTTATTTTACAATAATTTCAGGAAAAATAAATACGACATAAGACACAGCCTATAATATTTTGTGCTATCCCGCGAGGAAAAATTATAAATATACATATATATATACAGACTGGATCACAGATCCTAAAAATGGTGGAATACATCAGATCTGAATGGATCCAAATTAATTTAATTTTAGATATTTTTCTTCTTAAATCGGGAAAAATGGATCTAATAGAATGTAATGAGATCTTTTCTGATCTCCTTCGATCTTTCTGAATCCCACTGAAGTCAAGTTTTTTCTCTTCCTTAGGTATACTACAAAAAGGAAGAAAGTCAGTTCCATACATCCAAAATCTCTAAAAATATATACGAAACTATTCAAGTGTATTTCAATCTTCTTCGATCTGAAGTCTCATCTGATTAATTTGGATTCACTTGCATTTACTTAGATCCACTTAGATTTAGTTAATATACATTAGGATCACATTACCTATATTCCGCCACTTTTCAGATTCAATTGAATTAGTTCAATTTTTTTCCCCGAGACAGGGTTAGATATAAGCTCACTGGGGTTACACGACCTCAATTTTTGATTTTCAAAAATAGCCTCAAAAACTTTTAGCACAATATTTTCAATTCTTTTTTCATTTATTGTGGAAAATAAAATGGTAATCAGGTACCTACCTATTTACTGATTCGGTTAAATTTTGTAGCAAAATTTCTTTTTTTGAGTTTTATATATCCTCTTCGTATTTCCAAGTGTAATTTGCTTTCTCGCATCCTCTTCGTATTTCCAAGTGTAATTTGCTTTCTCGCAACTCAAAATTTGATATAGTTATCTGCTTCTACAGGTTAGCACCCTCACCGAATAAAAATGATCTTCTGATCCTGGTTCGTCGGAAACAGATCCTGATTTAATCGTTTTACCAATTCAATATTCGAATTCAAAAATCCAGGCTCTGCCAATTCAAAATTCATCTTTCGAGTTTGCATCGAAATTATATTTTCATTTTTGAATACTGGGCTGAGTCATTTCTCTTTTTAATGAGACATCTATCGGAATTTAGATACTTACTCACGTAGGTACGCATTGATTGGAAGTAATAAGTGGTTTTCTGTTCCTAATTTACAATTTTGGTACCTACTCGGTGATCTTATATGTTGATACATACATCTAGCTTTTCCCTGTTATAAATTGAATCTACTATCCTATCCTGAGCTAAGATATCCGTTCTGTGAATGAACAGCGGTGAAGCATCCTACTTATCTACTCACCTTCTATGCTAAACTTCGATAACCTCATTTTATTTTTTCCTATGTAAATTTCCCCAGGGCTTTGTACTGATTTTTTTCATTTTTACGTCACCCTCTCTACCTAATGGTATGGTACCTACCACAAAATACCTACTTCATGATGTCAATGTCAAAATAGTAAAAAAAAAAAAAAGTTTCATTTGAATCAAGTATTACATACTGGCGCACTTGAAAAAAACAATTGAAGTTAGGAGCAAAAGGCATATTGAAAAAAGAAGTCCAACTCATCGTTATCTTAGCGACGTGATAAGAACACAGCGATTACGATTTTTAAGCCGATCAACATTTCATAAGAAGTTTCTAGTTTCACATTTCTGGGATTTTTCCATCAAAATTCTCGGTTCTTAACGTTTGATTTTTTTCCACTTTAATTAGGGATCGACGATTGACCTGTTATGCACACTACTTTGGTACTTTACAAACTATACAGCCTACAAGTTTCGCGGAATTATGTTTTCTTTGATATAAGTACCTACTTCATTTAAAATTTCATTTGAATTTCTTAAAAATAATATTCAAGTCCACTTGACGTCTATTTTTGATTGTCAAAAACTTTATTTGATCACGGAAAAAGTTTCAATTTCAAGTTTTCAACAGTATCTAGAAAAAAATTCAACGCATTTTTTTTTTCAAAGGCAAGTTTTAAACTTGGAAAAATTCTATAAAATATCCTATTCATATAGCGATAAGAAGTACCACCGAAGTTGGTCTTCGCTATGTTCACGTTACAAACGCTGCTTGAACATCGATTTTTTATGTCAACATTTGCGCCACGACTGCGCGAAATTAAATTACCCTGTATCGTCAGTATTTGATCAATTTTTTGCTGCATTTTATATTTGAAATCGGAGTATTTCAGATGAGTACTGTCATTGATAGATTCGAATAATAATTTCGTCAAATTTCGGTAATCTCGATTGATCAGCTTTTTGTCCAGTTTAGAAATCAAATTAACTGGATCAAATTCTAGGGAATGGTCGAGTAGGTTCAGTTCACTGGTCATGTGACTCAACACATTTTCTAGTTCGGTGATAACACTTAGTGTGGCAGCTCTCACTTCGAATAAATGTATGTTTTTTTCGATATTGTCATAAGGTTTAACTTTGGTAAGGCATCGAATTAGGAAATCCGCTAGCGTTATGGTGCCGTTAACGCCAAACTGAAACAACTTTATAGCAGGAGAACAGACGGTTGATTGGCTAAACGTGAACTCTTCAACGCTAAATTCAACTCTATTTTTTAAAAGTTCGTAGTTGGGCAGAAGAGTAGGATAAATGAATTTGATCGATACGAAGAAATCAGCGATCGACTTCATGGCGATGTTTATTGGCGAATTGAGCTTGTGGGCGGCACCTGACGTGCTTTTAGGAGTGGTGGAAGTAATATTTGTATCATTTTGCTTGGATATCTCCATCAAGGTACGATTGAGATTATAGAGAAATTCCTGCATCGTTAATTCTCTTACACTGTGGTACCACATGATTTCGTTTAAATAATCCAGGTATTCGTTCAGGATGCTGGTTTCATTTAGGGATCGTTCGCTTTTGCGTGGATCTTGAATTCCATCACTGTTGCTACCGAAGTAGTTATCCTGACCAGTTTTGGCTACAGCAGTCGAATCGTTCAGTAGAGTACATTGCGATAGCGGAAGCCCGGTATGATTTTCTCTTAAAGGATTCCATATCCATACTTCGGCATTTCTTCCGTACGAACCCCCCTTTCCGCCTGCACCACCTTTACCACGTAATCCTTTACTCCCAAACAACATTTCGCTCGTAAATTTTATTTCACCACTGTACGAAGTGGGCAAAAAAGTGATGGTACCTGGAAAACCACCCCATCCTCCAGTTCCTGCGTCTCCTCCGCTTCCTCCTGTTTCTCCTTCTTGACCTCGAAGAATGTATACTTCTTGTATAATGCAGGACGTTGAATCGTCACATTGACCAATAATAGGTGTATGATTCAACACTATATGACCGGGTGACTTTTTTGGATAGGGGTCGTACAAATTGAAATCGTCACGAGCGTTTGTTCCATTTTTCCCTGGAGCACCATCACCGCCATCTTGTCCCGGACCACCTTTACCTCCAATAGATGAAATGTTGAGATTTGAAAGATAAACGAAGGTATCTCCTAAACCAAAAAAGTGGCCACCCTGGCCTCCCGGCAAGCCTGGCTCGCCTTTTTCTCCGTTTTGTCCGTGTACTTTGCCAGTGGCTGCTTTTGTTGCGTTTAGAAGCTTTCCATCCTCGCCACGGAGAACCACTTTTCGATTTTTATTAACAACCCATGTTTCAGCTAGAATACAGAGCTGAATGTCGCCATTTTCTTCGAAATCTTGATCGAAAAATAGTTTATGAGCTGCAAATATCTGGATGTATTTAGGTGGCGTGGGACATCCTCGCTGATACTCTTCAATGTCGGAAAGTTTAACGTAATGCCCTTTGATTGACAACTTGCTTGATTCGCACGAAAAATTTAATCGCTGATTCATAGTCAAGTTTAATAATCTATAGAGCGCGTTATACTTCGGTTGATTCATGATAATGCCTGCGATTTCATGTTCATGATTTGGGTCACATTTATTCAGCGATGATTTCAATTCGTCACTTGATTTGTTTACATTCTGTTCACGTCCTTTGATCACAAAGTTGGCCAAATTAATGCACGGGCTATCTGTAGTGTTTCTTTGCACCGCATATGAGGATAGGGTTTTGCCATACAGCTCCACTAGAAATCTATACCATTTTTGTGATTTAACCAAATAATCGAGAGCATTATTCAACCCATCTGCGCATTGAAACGATTCTTTCATCGGGTGATCGCTAACGTTGTACAAAAATGACGCGTAGTAAGCATATTCTACCGCTTTTGTCAACTTCTGAGTCGCATTTTGATCTGTAGGTAGAACTGCACCATTAACAATTTCCTGGACACATTTTTCGGGCTCTATTTGTCGATCAGCCATCGCTTTCAGTGCTGTCAGTTTATTTAATAATAACGTAGTTTCGTTATATAACTGTATGATATCGTGGAATTGGTTTTCTTGGTTGTAAAAATAGTTCTGAACTTGTTGACCAAAACCATTTATACCGGATAACACTTGTTGACGTACTTCATGCAACAGACTACCAATTTTGACGAGAGATCGCTCGGGTAGGAAATATTCAAAGTCGGCGTCGTCCTTCAATGCGTAGTTTAATTTTTCTAAAGCGTTTTGCACATCACGTTTATTGTCCAGCATCAGAGGTATTTTACTCAACGGACCTGCTTCATCTGGAGAGCGAAACAGTTGTATATATGGATATCCACCCTCATCATTTTGGCGGAGTACTGCGTTGAGAAACTCTGCGGAAGAATTACGAATATTTCCTCCACTTGCATCTTTCTTCAGGTGGGCGCTCGCCTCTTTCAAGAGCAGAGCTAAGGAGGTTATGATATCTTCGTGAGAAAATGTATTTTTGTCTACGTTTACTTGTGACACTAGAAGAATGACGCTGTCTCTGTATTTATCGAAATTTTTCACCGCCGGCATTACGCTGGTAATCAAGCATTTCAGATCATTCCACGGTTCACCAGCCGTAAGTGAAGCGTAATTAAGCATATACATGATTTTCACCATATCTACGTGATGCACGGCTTTCCTGATGAAATAAGTCGTAACTATGTCTTGAACTGCTCCTCCAGTATTCGTGAATTCTGGAAATATGTAAAAAGTCGTACCAGTCTTGGTGTTA
The DNA here is from genome assembly GCA_018107765.1 of Hypogeococcus pungens. NCBI lineage: Eukaryota > Metazoa > Arthropoda > Insecta > Hemiptera > Pseudococcidae > Hypogeococcus > Hypogeococcus pungens. The sequence goes on along the minus strand of JAAOIU010019779.1, from coordinate 2,221 downwards.
GTCATTAATTCTGGAAGTACGGTGAAGTTGGATCTATTATTTTGGGCACTATCGTGAATGATATATTCTCCCGAATAAAAAGGATTTTTTTCCGACACAAGAGTTGCATCGTTGTCGGTAATCCATTTGATGAATGTAGTTTTATCACTTCCTGTCTTACCAAGAACTAGAACTGCATTCTGTAGCCTACTAATTGGCCATTTCTGATTACCTTCTTTTACGAGTGCGAATATTTTATCGATTTCTGCAGTTGTAGGGCTGGTAGGTTGTGGAGAACTCGGATTTGTGACAGATGCCATAACACAGTCTTATTTTTTCTGGGAAAAAAAAAAATGGACGAATAGCTCTAAGTAAGTTGACAATATCTACCTACTGATTACCCGCTGTTATTTTCAAGTGCCCGGTAAAACTCACATTTATCTTCTTACTACTTAGAAATTAGGAATTTTCTCATTGCTTGGTTGAAACTGCCAATTGAGGAAGAAGTATTCTTGAAATTCTCCACGCCGTGAATATTTCCATCCATCATTGACTTAAATTCTCGTAGTAGACTAAAAAGTGAAGTAAAATACAACAAAAAATAAAATGTTGAACAATTTTTTTGAAAAAATTTGATTTTTACTCGAAAAAAAGGTATTATTCGATATTTTGCGGTTTGTCATGGGAAGAATTTTCTCGGCGCATAGTTCTGCAGTCGGACAATTTAGATACAGATAAAAAAAAGTATTTCGACTGCGTATCAGTAGCGCAGTAGGTACCTACTTACTGCATAAATGGTGATTTGATAACCCGGCATTGCAAAAAATAAATGATTGTACTAAGAGTTTAAATATAGGTGTATTGGTTTTACAAGCCTCAAATCTGAATAAATACTTGGTTGAAATAATTATGAAGAATTGAAAATAAAATTGCTATTTGGAAGTAGTGATAATGAAATTCAAAGAATCAAAGCAAGGGAATATGAATGAAATGATACTTACTAATGCTGTAGGACGACGGTACATTAACAATACGGGTACAGCGATTTTCGAGGCAAATGAAAATTTTGTATTTCACTCATACTGAACATTTCTTGTTTGTCGTGAAAAAATGTATTCTGATAACATTTTTTCATTTCCAATCCAAGGTCACTTGAGGGAAAACAAAATATTGCATAAAACGCAGCCAATAATTGTCATGTTGATGTTGATACATTCTACTATGCATCTGTGGAGAAACGAATAAGCCACTGTACAACCAATAACCAATGAATATTATAATGGTCCTGCCTGTATAGTGTGTGTTATAGGATGGATCACCGTCAAAAAAATATCCATTTTGACCAAATTCGATAGGGTTGTTGAATTACTGTCAAAACACTCGCCAACAAATTGGACCCTGTAGTTGAAAAAGGAGAGAAACCGAGGTCTTAAAAGGGCCTTTTG
>JAAOIU010019510.1:0-12088 GCA_018107765.1 Hypogeococcus pungens | reverse complement strand
CATTTTCCTTTTTTTACTTGTTCTTTAGTTGTTCATAGGACAAAGTGACTAAAATTTTTTTAGACATACTTCGCAAAATGATCTTCAATGAGTATCGATGATGATACGTACATATTATTTCAAGTCAAAAGAATTCAAACCAAGACACCTCGGTTTGCACGTACGTTGATTTTTCCCACCTTCGGATTATAAGAGCCTACCGCACTTTTCAGGTAGTAAGCCTTCTCTTTTTTCAGCGGGCCGTTTTCAACGAGTGTAATTTATTTACGAAAAAAGTATCAGTACCCAACTCGGTAAAGTCTAGAAACACCTAAATCCCTGAAAGATACACACCAAATGAGCAATTAATTAGGTCGGCTTTAAACCATAGAGCAATGAAAGGCGGAAGGCGAAAGGCGAAACCAAAACGGCGAAACGCCGACCCCGTTTACACAAAAAATAAGCTCGCGAACGATATGGTTTGTTGACGAATTTTCGTTTGTGTACCGTGTTTCGCACCGCACCGTAGAGATTTTCGTGTTGATAAAGCCAAACACAAACGGTAGAAAAGTTTAAATAATTTAACATCTAAAGGCTTGAAGGGAACGTTGATTGTAATTGAATGAATACCGGCAAAAAGACCCCGGCAGAGCTGGCTTTCGTTTCATAAGAAATGGTTTTTGATCGGCGATTAAATTACGTAGATATAGTGCGATGGTTGGCAAAACGGAGGGATAAATATCAAAGCTGATAGGTAGCTGTATGTAATAAGAACGCGATACGAACGATATAATTTTACGAAATATTTAATTGTCTTTGAGGAAGCAACGAGGACAGATGCGACGATGACGTTTAAATTAGTCAATTATTCGATTTTAGTTATCTGCCGAATGAGTACATACCTACTACATTCAGAATGCTGCGTTTGGTTTGATTGAATTACCTCGTTCGTATCTACTTTGCGCCTGTCGATTTCGCCCAGACGAGAACAATAGTTTGAAATGAGCAGCCGGCTCTCATTAATAAAGTATTTTGCATAATTTTATAAAATTATCGTTCGTTTTTCAATGATCATTCTTCGATTATATCGCACAAAGCTGGCAATAGGTGAGGTAAAGGCAAAAAAACCAGCAGTACTTTTGATACAATGGCCATTCTTACGCTAAACACGAACGACGTAAAATAAGTATTATTCACGCTGTATGATTTTCTCTCTCTCCTTTGACTCCTTTGACGTCGATAGGTGTTTTTTCCTCGATCGAATCGTGTACAAGGAAAAAAACTACCACGTCTGTAGATATCATTGCCAAACGGTGGAAAATTGAGAAATCTCAGTAATAGTACGTCATTTTGGTTCACTTGATAAAAATAAGCCTTTTATACATAACAGGTCGAGTATAATTTTCAACACATGTAAAATGTCCAACAGCTATGTCGAATGTGACACACAAATTTCTCCTTTAGTTTAATAAAAACTCGTAGGTATGTAGATAGTGTATTTTTTATATCGATAACAAAAGCCACGTTTCCTTTTCATTCTGTACCTACTTTTTTCAATGCTATTAGCTTTCCAAAGAAAAACTGTACTTTCTTAACTTTTTCAATTCGTTTAAGCCACTTTACATATTTTACACTTGGTGGAGTTTTGCGTTGTAAAATTCGGTTTGCGCGGTTTTATCGCGTTGAAATGAGGTCTACGGAGTTGCCTGACTTTACGACGTGGTTGTAAGTACGTTTACGTACGAAATGAAATTTTTGAAAATTTAAATTAAACTTTACTCCCAACATTAGATGCGATCTGTTTACTGAGTGTGTCAAACAAAAAAGAAAAACTACCCGGACGAAAATTGTGAAAAAGCGTGTGAGATTAATTACAGGATAAATTAAAAGTAAGCTAGTTTAAACAGCAATTTCGCGCTGTGAAGCCATGAGAATCCATTACAGATTAGTGTTTCGCAACGTGAAAGATAAGTTGTGCTGACATTATCTTTTTTTTTTATATATATATGTTACACTGGAGATCTTTTGCGAATCCGTACAGTTTTCAGAATTTTCTTTCTTTAAATTTCATCGAAAATGATTTTTAAATCTTCAATTTTTTCTCAAAAATATTTTTTTACAAGTATTTTTTTTTTCAAAGGTTAACCACAATTTTTTTTAAAAAAACTTCACATTTTATTCCAATAATACTTTTAGAATTATCTTTAAATAACATAAATTGTTCTCAAAAAGTAATTTAAAAAAAAAAATTTACTAAATTTTAGAAAATTGCTGAATGTAGGAAAATTTTAAAATTATGGAAAATTGACAAATTATAAAATTTTGAAAAATTGTTGAATTTGGGAAACTGGCCAAATTTGGAAGACCAGCAAAATTTAAAAAAATTGTTCGATTTATCGGTTTTTGAAGTTGTTTAATTTTATTTAATTGTTCCGATCTTCTAATTTACTATGGCATTTTTTTATTTTTCAATATTTTGAAGATATTTTATTAGTTTCTCAACCTCAAACATTTTTTCTCACATTTTCTTAGCTTTTTTCAGACTTTTGGATATAACAATTTTTTAAATTTATTTCAATGTAACTTTCTTTCAGTAATTATGAATAAAATTTTCTTTCGCTAGTTTTATAAATATGTGAAAAATATAAAAATATATCCTTCAATAAAACAAATAAATAAAAAAAACACACACAAAAAGCCTATTGCAGGGTCTCCTGAGATCCTGCTTGTTTTCATTTTTAAAAAATTTGAAAACTTCAATAATTTTTAAAAATTTTGCACGAGGTTGATACTTGAAAAAATTTAAATTTCACAAGCGATGTAAATTTTCAAAAAATTTAATTTTAAAAAAGTTTTTTTTTCGACCTAAAAATCAAACTATCGACCAAAGAAAATAAGCAAAAACCCGGTTTCCAACAAAATTTCCTCCCCACCAAAAAACATTCTCATCATATGCAAAGTTTCAAAGAAGAAAAAAAAGCACAACTCCCGAAGATGCGTTAGAATTTTACGACTACGAGTCTACGAATGTACACAGGCGTCGAAATATGGCAAAAGACATTTGAAAATTTATTATGGTGAATTTCTGCGATTTAACCCTTCACATTTTTTCTCTCGCTTTCGGCTTCACTTATGGAAGTAATGACAATAATAAAATAATGTCGCATAAAAAGTTTATAATTCTTCTCTTGCCGCAAAAGGGGGAGAAAAAATTTGTAGCGAAGCTGAACGTGAATGGGAAAGGTCAATATTAATATTCGAACCATTTAGGGAGCTACTCGTATTCTTTATGCGTGTTTAGATAAGGTAAGTATATTGTATCGAGTGCGGTTATGTTGTTGCATGCTACTTTACACTCTTAAAAGTGGGGAAATTTTTCGCATATTTAATAGGCTCGTGTTTATTTTTATTATAGCCTTTGCGTAAAAAGGGTCATGTTTTTTACCCTTTTGATAGTTACTTACTTGTAATACGTTTGTGGCTGGCAATATTTGCGTCAAAGCCATGGTAAAAACGTGTGTTACAACTGAGATGTATTTTTTTTTCGCTTTTGTTCTATTGCGTTAGTCTAGGTCTGAGAAAGTGTATTAATCCTTTATTTGAAAAAATAAAATAAAAAATAAAGAAGAAGAAGAGGAGGCTAAATTTTTCCCAATTACATATCATGTACATACAAAAACATCGACCAGAATGTAGGTATACCTAGTAAGTAAGTACAGAAAAGAGCAGAACACAATGGAGGACGTCTCATATGCGCCAAGCAGTCCGCAATATATGGCTTATTTCATTTATGAAAACTACGTGATACGTATTTTCTACAGCATTTTACGTGTTTTAAAACGAACCGCAAACTGCACCCGAATGACATTATCCCATTTATTAAGTCGTACAGCTCGGTGCATTATGCACAATGAAATTTTACTTACACTAAAAAGAAAGAAAGAAATAAAAACGTTCCGGTTCTTTTAAAAAATTCGAATTTTAGATAATTTCGTCTCGAAATGAACGTTACATCGAAAGGAAGTAGAGGGAAAAAATAAATAACCCGAGCGTACGTGAAGATTATACTGGGAAGATTTTGTTTGTTCAAAAGTACCATAAGGTCTACTACATCCCCTTGTTTACTTACCGATGGAAAAATAGATGAAATTTAATAAACATTGCTTCACGATTTTGATCAAAGTTTCATTTAAACCCTCTCGTGTTCTATATTTAATTTTCTCAAATGAATTTTTATTCAATTCAAGTTAAGAAAAAAAAACAGTTCTAGATTTTCATATTCATGTACGCATGAAGTGGATTTGATTTTTGTGCTAGGTAGTCGTAAGCCATAAAATTTACGTTTGCTATCAGCCATATTCGGTTTCTGCTTCTTCAATTTGTATTATATTTCAATTTTTTCAATATAAAAGACATAGCGGAGCGAGATTCCTATTGTGAAGGAATTTGTACGAAGCGACGCATAATGATTTCTTGTACTAGTAAATTTTTCAATTAAAGAGAATGGTGAGGTCATTGAACTGGGGAAGATTTTGGATTCCGAAGCGCATGAGAAATCTGCAATCCTCTTTTTCGACCTCGTAAAATGGAAATAAATTGCTCGCGTCAAATAGTAAAATACCAACAAATTGCGCAAGGGATTGTATTTTTTCCATTCTCGTTCGCTTTGTGAATAAGTTTATGTCAGTGTATCAAGCTTGAATATGTTCGTTTTCAACGCGCAAATACCGTGTTCAATTTGAGCTTGAAAGTACACCGTTTCATACGTGGAAAATCCGAGGAAAATTTTTTCCAGTCCTTTTTGTGGCAGATTTTTAAAAAACTTTCTTCTTACAAATTAGGCATTTCCTCTCAAATTTTGTAAAAAAAAAAATATATATAATTTGAATCTTTTTTTCACTAAAAAAAATGATTTGATTTTTTTAAAACTCTGATGTGATGAAGTACTAGGTAGTCAATAAGCCCTTCGTGGAAATTTGACAAAAATTTTAAAACCACTCGACTCGTTCTCTTAAAAGATGGTTTAAAAGTACCAAAGCGCACTAGAAGATGTTGCGGTGAGAATTTTTCAGATTTTTTCGACCGCTGAAATGACCTTGAATTTGACTTTGAAAACTTTGAACCACTCTTGGAGGTAAAGTTTCAGAAGGTGCATAAAGAAAAAACTATTTTTACATTTTCCAGTCCATTTTACATGACTTTTAGTTTTTCAAATTTTCAATACGTTTCGTAGAAGGTTTATTACCCTCCCCCCTCTCAATTTTCATCGACATTTATTCAATTTCATTTTTTTAAATGATCTAAATTTTGGTTGGGATTAAAAATGATCAAATTGAAAAACTAATCGGAGATTCGAATTCAGCATGTCAAATTACGTTCATTTATATCTTTTCAGCTATCATTTTGCTCAAAATTAGGAAATTCAAATTTTTGTCAATTTTTTGCTGACAAGGTGGAACTTGGAAAAATCGGGAAATAATGACAAAAATTGGGGGTTCCAACTCCTAGGGGGATCTAGTAAAAATTCGCTCTTGCGCTTCAAATTCATCTTACCAAGAAAAGTCGAATGGCATGAAAATTTTCCCAAACTTCCACCAAGGGCTAATTGACTCCTCTTACCACCCCAGAGCTTTTAATTTTTATTGACATATTTTTTGTTGTACAACGAGGGCAAATTTTTCCCCCAAAAAAGAGCAGATTCTTATTTTTCACATCACTCGCGACTCCATCCAACAACTAATTGCTAGGTCAAACACTATCAAAATGCCGAGCAAAAAAAAAAAAATAAAAATAAAAATTAGCGAAGTAATGGTAAATATCAAAAAACATAATACATGAAACTGTTAAGACATTACTCTTCATATAAATCTAAGGGCGCATTACGTTTTTCGTGTCGAATTTGTTATCTTGTTGCGGTGCATTCGATTATCTCGAATGTCAGAAATTTTTCGCTCCGATACAAAATTTATTTTTCTACAGTTACGATAAAAGATAGGAATTACTTATTCTTTTCTTAAAAATCACACGATATAGAGGCAACAGTTTGGAAATAAAATAAAGATAAAAATGAAAACGCCAACGAGGATAAATGAAGGAAAAAAACTGGGACAAGAATAAGGAAAGCGAATAAGAAAAAAGGAGGAAAACGAAAAAGGGGTGAGAAAAGAGATAGGTATACAATGTGTAATAGCTCGCTCAGTTCGTTTTTCCCGTTCAAAAAACGCATACGAGTAGAGCCTTATATCAATTTCGATAGAGAAAGTCGTACCTACTTGTTTGTATTCGCCATTTTAATAAATTACTTAAGTAAGTATAATATCTGTGATTTTTTTTACCATTAGATAATTTTCTTTTTGCGAAAATACTGGACGGTAGTGAATCGATACAGTATGCTGAAAACTTTACGCGTAAGTATAAAAGTTTTTTTTTTTCTTGCGAGATGGTGTTACTTTGCGAAGGAAATAAGGGGTTCGTAAAATATGCTGGAGGTTCGATTTATGCGACCGAGAAAAATACACATTAAGAATGATTTTAGACGAAATTTAAATTATTCGAACGTGATATTTTTACGTAGTACGAAAACATGGAAAATTGGCTAAAAAATATTCCAGTACGTGGCACGCTTTTTTTCGCGTATCTGCTCGAAAATTGACTATGCGACGATCAAGTCTTGTTGAAAATTGCATTTTATTCTTCGATTGACAATCGACGACGTTTTTAGGTAAAAAAGTTGTCGTCACGTTTGGAAAAACACGTATTAGAAAATAAACACTCGAAGGAATACGGCGCGGTTTGAATTATTGGCACGTACGAATACGCTTGAAAAATACATATTTTAAGGTACGAGTGCAGAAAAAAGATGAAATTTTCAACTTTGGTAACAAATTTGTAAAAACTAGGGGATAATTTTTCCGCGAAAGAATGAAATTTAGCCCGGGACGGCTGGATTATTTTACGAGTCGAGTGAAAATATAATAACCGCTGGGAAGGCGCAACAGATAAATTCGGCGCATATTCAAAACCGCATAAAAACGAGGCGAGCCTTAAGACGAAGTTAAAATTACCATAACAAAATAATACCTATAGACTTACTGCTTACACGCGTGCTAACCATCAATTGAAAAACTCACCTGAAACAGAGAAGAAGAATCGAAGCATTAAATAAAAATCCATAGTAAAATTATTTCATCGTCTGACACGAGATTTACGTTGAAGACCCTTTTTTTGGGAACATGTTGGGCCAGAGTACACCGTATTGTGCTGCCTTGTCGAGTCCATGGCCTTCCGAGCCACCCCTACCTTTGATTTCGAAACCAGACACTTTGCACACTCCGGTATGCCCTGTTTGCAAAGTAAAAACTCCACCGACCCCTAAAATCGTCGATTTTGTTCGAGAATCATCTGTAGCGACTCCAGCACCGACCTTGGAGACACCGGCTGGCACTCTCGAAACCAATCCGATTGCAGAGACGCCCACAACGCAACTGTCTCCGTTGAGATTCGATAGCACTCACTCGGAATCGATGAAACTTGCGGACAGTTCACCAGAATCGGCTGAAGTTAAGAACTCTGTACTTAAACCAACGCGAAAATTAGAACAATCCAAGAAGCCCGAGGACACTACATTACGTCACCTCAAAAAATCCGCAGATAATAAATTAGATCATTCTACGAAACTCCCAGATGGTTTGCAATCGACTGAAAAATCGACAGAAGCTAAGAAGTCTATGAACTCTCCAAAAATGCAATACGTCATTCCTGGGATTGCATCGAAGGAGAAGCCATTACGTGCTAGGGTTTCGACCACGTCACCTCATCCAATAACCATTGCTGCTTTTGACGCAGGTACACGTAAATGGAAAGCGAAACCGACCGTCCAAATTAAAGGCACGACAGCTTTCGTATTACGCAAACAGTTCCATACCTATTGTGGCAAACGTAAATATAAATCACCTCCTAGGAAACAGGTCGACTTTAAAGATTCCCCAGAACATCCAATACGTCAGACCAGAGGAACCGACTTGAGAAAAATAAAAAATAACACACGAGTCAAGGAAATACTGAAAAATGAAGACAAAAAACGACCTTTTCGATAGTAGGTAGGTGCTTTTAATTTTAATCGTTCGCGAATCAATTTTTCAAGCAGCATCCATTCGTCATTAGACAGATAAGATCGTAGGTTATTTACATAATAGCGTTCATCTCTTGATTATAAATTATGTTTGTCAAAGAAACACGCATATAGAATTGTGCTGCTCTGTAAAATGGTGAGTAAATGCTGCGAATTACAATACGTATTTATTCAAGTGTAAGGGGAATTTTTACCTCTTCTCCCCTCCTCTCCTCCAAGAAAATACTTCATATTAGGTCCGTTTTTCGTTCCACTTTCATCAAATAACAAACGAGCAACAAAGTTCAATAATTTGTTTCACGCATTGTTCACTAATTAACTTAATTAAAGAATAGTTTCGTCTATTGTTTGACACTGGAGGGCTTCGTACAAGAAGAAAACAAAGCCCTGAGCGAAATTCTTCAGTCGTAGCCCAAAACAATACCTCGAAATTAATTTGGAATTCGGGAATTTACGTCTAACATAATTAGCAACTGAACTTCGTTCATTTTTTTTTTTTTTTTTTGATATTGTTATTCGGTAAATGTTTGATGAGCGGAAAAAAAAATTGAAATTAAAAATACCAATAGACATCCTCCCATCCCAAAAAAAGTGCATTTTTATACATCAAATTTAGTTTCTTCGAAATTTGCTCGCAAACCAGGTAGAAGAATCTATTGAAATACCAGTATGAAAATGAAAAAAAATTCACGACACTAAGGTTTGCCTTCAACATTGTCAACGTTATTCGTAATTTATTTCAGAAGATTTTTATTCTTAAAAAATAATGTTGCGAATCAATTTTTTTTTTTTTAGCAAAGTTTTCAACCGAAATTCGAAAAAATGTTGGAAAAACTGTATTTCACATTATTTGTTCAAAATGACCTACTAAACAACCTACTAAAAGTGCACCCGGCAACTTGACGACTATTCCTACAAGGGAGGTTGCAACCCTTCAAAAAACTGATTCTACAGCTTTGAGGCCTAAATAATCGATTTTGAAGAAAAGTCATAAAACAAAAGTTATTCTATGTATGTTAAATTTTTCATTTAGAAAAGTCAATTTCACAGTTCTCAAATTTAAAATTTATTTTTTTTACTATATCAAAGTACGGTAATCACTTTGATGGAATGTTGCACAAGAACAATATAAAGAAGTCCCAACCCTTTGGGAAAATCAAAAATTGAATTTTGAGAACAACCAAGTTGATTTTTATGGTTGAAAATTTCACGCAGGACAACTTTTGTCACATGACTTTTTTTCATCATGTCTAAAAAATGAACTCTTTGGATTTTAAAAATTTTATAAAAGTATAAAATGATCAAATAAACTGTGTAATATGTACTTACAATAAATCTAAAATTTTCTTATTAGAATTGATTCTCAGATGACATATGACTCGTTCAGAAAGTTATTCCATAAGATTTCGTCAATTTCTTTCATCTTTTTTTTCAACTCTCTACAAAGGAAATACACTTGCTGCCCACTTGGTACCAACAATTTAATATAAAAGAGACTAATGGCACTCTGATTTTTCTTTATTTAAAAATAAAGGTATCTACAATTTGCCATTTCGCAAAAGCTGCGACCTGCATTAGTTGATTTTCTGCAATTCACGCTTCAACCAACATTTCAACAAAATGCTACGAACAATTTTATTTGAAAATTACTTTCATCCCCTATAGGTAGTCGCCAGTTCAAGCATCAACTCTTTTTTTTTTCTATTATCAATGAATAAGTAAGTAAATCGTCTCTGTTTTAATACAACTCGACGACAATAAAATGCAACACAAACCCAGAACCAATTTCGAGCATCGCTTTGTATTTTAAAATCTCGCTCAGCATCTAGCACGTAACCTTATTTACGCTGCACCTACTTGTATTCGCGTTCGCTGATTAAAATATCAAATGCAAATTTTTACGTTGAAAAAAAAAAGAAAAAAAAAGGGACAGTGTATAGAAAAACTCAAAATTTGCACTTTGATGACACCGTCTGCGCCTACGCTACCTCAACATCACTTGTTTTAATTAATTTGGTCGTTATTTTTCTATAATCGTGGAAACCACGGGTATGCTATTTTTCTAAATTGCAAACGTTATCCGCGTGTATCAACGTCGCCGCGTGGGTGCAAAACAAGGCTGCCGCAGACATGCGGCATAATTATACAAAACGTGTTTTCTCTGCTATTTGCTGCAACCAACAACGATCACGTTATTATTCCTCGATTTTCAATTATTCAATTTAATATCGTATACGCCAAAGATGCGCCGAATCGTCGCTATAGGAGAGTGTTTTAATAGCGCGAATGCAAATTTACAGGATCGCAAATACGTTCTAGGGAAGAAGAAGAAGCAAACATGTACGTAGAATGAGAAAAACTTATCGGCCAATTTATTCTTCGTCGATAATTAAAAAATTTTTAGTGTCGTGGGAATACGTGAATTGAATAAGTGAGACTGCACATATTGCAAGGTGTGCAGTAAGCAATAAATATTGGACGGAAAAATTGCTGTAGCAACTATTGCACTAATGTTTATAGAGTTGCGGATTTTGGATTCGAATGAGCAATGAATTGATGATAAATTTAGCTCGCTCTTGAGAATCGCGTACACCTATTTTTTCATTTTTTTCTACTTAGGTATTGAAAAATCATTTCTGACAGGGGCGTACTTGGCCTAGATTTTCTCAAGTTATTTTCAAAATTTTTAAATAAAGGTATGAATCATCTCTCTTTTACAAGCGGGATGGTTGAAGAAGAAAAAAATTTCTGTCTTTTTGAGCTAGAATTGAGTGAAACTTCTCAAAATATGAAGTATTTTATTGCCGAAGCGAAGGCGAAAATTTTTTGGGGAAAAAAAATAGCAATTTTACCCTCAGAGACTGTATTTTTGGCCAACGATTTTTATAAATCAAAAAACATTAGAGTAATTTAAAGAAATTAAAATTTGTGCAAACCCCTGGCCCCTCCTTGCCTACGCCTCAGAGAATTTCTGAAAAATGTTTTTTAGAAATTTTGAATCAACAAGATGCATAGTTAAGTGCAATAAAAGTTTTGTCATATTTATAAATTTATAGGGTCTCATCCGCTAAGACAATTCGTTTTCAGTCAAAATCGAGACTTCCAAAGTCGAAACCCCCACCTATAAATTAAGAACAAAATTTCCATCGTAGAAAATATGAATAAAAAATACATAATTATGAAAAGTCAACTCCAAAAAATATGAAAGAAATCAGTTCAACACCCTCTCAAAGTAACCTGTACAAATTCGCAATAAAAGTTAAAATTTGATAACCAACTCGCCAACGTCAACTGCACGTAGCCAGCCTAAATATGCAAACGACTGTAATAAAATTTGAAATTTAATTTTATGTATTAACCCAAAAATTTCGCAAGCGAGAATCACCTAGAATGTACGACATTTTAGCAAACACAAACATTTGTGTAATCTGCACTGCATTACGGTAAATTGTACGCCGCTATCTACGACACACCTTGTATAGAGTGAATGTGAGAACATTCGCAAAGATTAAACTGTACTTCGGTGTAAAAGTTTTAAGGCGTATTTTTAACTATACGTGGTAGGTTTAATTAACTACGCGGAACTTTTCCCACAGTATTTTCTTTTACACCGTAACCGTGTTATGTAAGTTTAGTCGACACATGTAGTTTACAGGATAAAGTTATTAGAAACCACGAAGAACTGTTCATCGAATATATATTTAAGTAGTAGATATTTATTGGATTCGGCACGATGATTCGAGATATTTCCGGGGCAAGTTAGAAATAAAATATTTTTTATAACGGATAAAAATCACAAGCGGTTACGATTTTGACACAATTTATTCGGGCAAAAGAGTGAAATTTCCCACAACTTGTCCTTGCAAACGCGCGATAGACAAATTATCTGACTTTAAAATTACCCTTGAAGTAGATTTTTAATATTTAGATGGTTATCTGAAGCTTGCTTGGGCTACTCTATCAAGAGGAAAGCATCAG